>CABEEJ010003341.1:16735-32461 GCA_901482245.1 Timema douglasi
TTTTTTTTTTTTTGAAAAATAATTTAACGCTATATAAAAAATAATTGTTTTTAGTTATTTTAAATCATTAGTCATTTTAATAACTTCTGGTAATATTTTGGTAAAATAAGTTGGCGACATTGATGGAAGGTCGTTACTATTCCCGTTCCGTGCTGATTCTATCCGGACTAACATTAGCTATCCATTCTTGCGCCGTCTGCTGTTAACTCTAGTTCAACTCACACTTATTTCGTTCATTTCAAACGACGGAGGCTTGCGGCAATAAAATTAAAGTGCTTCCCGATAGGGGGAATAAGGGTGATACAAAAAAAAGAAGGAAAAAACAGGAAAATGCTTTGAAAGACTCAGATTGGCTTCATTTGTTACGCTCTGGTGAGTGTCAAATTTATAGACTAGCGATATTTTATGTTTTTATATCTTTAGAAAAATAGATTTTTCTTGGTGAATGGNGGGGGGGGGGGGGGGGGGGGGGGCAGAAGGCATATGAGCTACTCATAAATAAAAAATTAGTTCCTTGACCTCTGGTGATGCTGAGGGGAGTCTGGGTCTAAAGCTAGATTCACACATTTGCTGAATATTAATAGAAGAATCTGTTTGAGTAACGCAGAAAATCACACGCTATAAGAAATGTATGTCGACACATGATTCTTCTTTGAAACACACACTGGAAACAGCTTAGTATCGACATATTTTATTTTCTACTGGATAAACAGATATTTTAAGTTTATTATTACAACGGGTGTTTCCATAATTGTGTGTTTTATGAAACAAATCAACAGAGAAATGACACGCACGAGTTCCGCTTAACGAGTTATTTCGAATCATTTCACAACAGTAGATACAGTTGTCTGCTAGTATCTATCTCACCTCATAGGTGAAAGCACACTGATTGAGTTGGCTAGTTTTGATATTTAATCGGGTAACCAAGCGTAGTTTGTTCGCGCAGAAAAAGGAAAACTGAAGCTATTTAATGTTGAATCCAGCGGACGACGACGAGACTGGAATATTGTGATTGGTTCAAAGCTCGTCACGTGATTTACGTTTCTGCTTTGATCTTGGTTTTCGCCGAAGGTGCGAATCCACAATAAATGATTCTAAGTATTTTTAATTAATACAAATTTGAAGTTGTTTTTATTAAATAAAAGGGTGACCTGGCGGTCTAGGGGTAAGGTGTCAGACTTTTGTGCTGGCGGCCGGGGTTCAATCCTCGGTCCCGACACAGATTTATCTGATTACCAAACCCTTCCTTCACCTCTGACAAGACATCTTGTGAATTTGGGGAATGCCAGGCCTCCACCGTGGTTCGGATTCCACGTTAAACTGTAGGCCCTCCATTTCATCTCACAATCACCCTACCATTTCACATTAGCGTAAGTGCGTATAACCCGAACGGGTAGTAAGACGCTGTGTTAATAATAATAATAATAATAATAATAATAATAATCATTTTATTCTCACTCTTTATATTTTGTACATTGGCGTCTGTGCGATAGTGCTTAGACTGTCTAGGTGAGTCAAGTAAAGCAGCATCTGCTTCGCAAAATAGCTTCGAATTCACAAAGTAGGTAAATAATATTAATAATACTTAGCACCGCGTCTTACTACCCGTTCGGGTTATACGCTTTAAGTACTAATTACTCTAATGGATTAGGAATTGGGAAGGTTGAATAAGAGGAAGTGAACCCGCATTTGCGTGGAGGGAGAGTGGAAAACCATTTAGTAAAAACCACCCCCAGTTCACCCGACCGAGATTAGAACCTCGATCTCCCCGTCCTCGGCAGTCGAGCTCAACACGACAAGCGCGTTAGCCAACTACGCCACCGAGGCGGGTTGAGCAGGTGAAGTAGTTAATTCTTAAGTACTTAAGTATTTTATTTCATAGTGCTTCATTTTACTTACCTACTGCTTGGCTTTTATTACAAATTGAATTGTGTACACGTTTCAAATTTTCTCTATCTCTTTCCCCCCAACCCCTGTTCCCCTACCCCCGTCCCCCTTAAGAAGATTATGGAAATAGCAAGCAGTCATTGCTATGTTCAAGTTCATTACCGGCGGAAAATCCCTTATTTACAGTTTGTTTGGATATAGCGTTTCGAGTTTCGTTGCAGCATTAACTGTGGCATTATTAAACAGTAGTTACGTCACATGTGTGAGGGGGGTGGAACCGGTACTATTATGCTTCTTGCGCGGGATTGGTTGGCTCGTGCCGACCAATGGGAGGCTTTGCCAAGCTCTGACGTCACACCGAGGGAATCAATTTCACGACGTTCACTGTACAGGGATTTTTGTCAAGTGCTTGTGATAAGTACTTTTTTTTTCTGATTACCAAACCCTTCCTTCACCTCTGACAAGACGTGTATTAATCACAACTTGTGAATGTGGGGAATGCCAGGCCTCCAACACCCTACCATTACACATTAGCGTAAGTGCGTATAACCCGAACGGGTAGTAAGACGCGGTGCTAATAATAATAATAATATTAATACTTTTTTATGAAGATTTTGAATGCGCGAACATGAAAATACTTTTTTTCGCGTCTATTAAATGCCTATATGCTAATTACGCTAATGTGCTAGGGATGAGAAATTAAATGTAAAGGAAGTATTCCCGCATTTTCATGGGGGGAAATTGTAAAACCATTTACGAAAACACACCCGACTGGATTTGAACCTCGATATCCCTCTGATCGGCAGTCTAGTCAATGGCGAGAATGACGCCTTAGACCATGCAATCACCAACGTAGGCGTTGATCAATGTTAACCTTGCATCATATTTTCTCTAGGGCACTTTCTATTAAACCTGTGTGTGTCTGCCATGGAGCACTACGTGAGGTTGTTGTGGAGCTCCTCTGCCCCTTCCAGTGCCTTGTGGTGTGAAGAGGGGTCTACTGTCTGTCATCCTGGCTAATAATTCATGGTGTACCGGAGTGCGAACTCTGGTAGCTTCTCTACCGTGACGTCAGCCGCCTCTGCAGAGCTGACAAGTGACGAGTCCTCAGTGGTTTAGAAGCAGCTACTACGTTCGATCTCGAACCGAGGTTACTCACAAACTCGTAACGAACTAAGGAACGTGGGAAATAATATATTAACCTAGCATTAGCCCTGTTTTATCAAAATTAGATTATTATTATTATTATTATCACCGCGTCTTACTACCCGTTCGGGTTATACGCACTTACGCTAATGTGTAATGGTAGGGTGATGGTGAGATGAAATGGAGGACCTACAGTTTAACGAGGGATCTGAACCACGGTGGAGGCCTGGCATTCCTCACATTCACAAGATGTCTTGTCAGAGGTGAAGGAAGGGTTTGGTAATCAGATAAATCTGTGCCGGGACCTGGGATTGAACCCCGGACCCACCAGCACAGAAGTCTTGACACCTTACCCCTAGACCGCCAGCTCATCCGAATTAGATTGAAGCACCTAAAGCCGGGCCCACACTTGTATCGTATCCTCGTTCCTTCGCCATCAATGATACGACCCATAGTTCTGACCCGCGACAGTCCTTGGTTCGTAGCACGTCCAGACATGTCGTATCCTCACCACGTGGCTCCCTCTGACGTGACGGTGAAATGAACTGGGACGAAGCAATCATGATCGCGTCGAGGATACGATACGATGATCTGAAGTGTAGACCATAGCAGTCCCAACTCTGGCTCGCGTGAGGAATTATGGGAGTAAAAGAGAAAAGAAAAGACCTACGATATGCCAGAAATGAGTGAATTCGTATTTTAACGATTACTCGACATTTTCCGCGGTGACGATGGGGGACAAAGCGACAAAGTTTCTTGTTAATAACTACAGTATGTTCCTGTTAAGACAGAATAAAGATTTGTGCACAGTGCTTTTTCTGTGAAGCCATTCTAAAATGATCAAAAAATGCCTTTTCCTTGCAGTTTGTATCCAAATATCGTTTAATATTTCAACAGTATTCAGTATTAGGAACTTTTATTAACTCTTTATCTATATTAATGTTCAATCAGAAAGGATCCACGTGCGATAGTGTTAGTGCAAACTTACTATTTCTATCCGACTTATCACAGAGTTGATTGTCGTGTAAACGTATGGTCTGAGTTTTATTCACACGTTCGTCGACAGTTGAGAGCATACATTGGATGTTGAGTTGATACATAATGCGTTACAATGCAAACTTTAAAACAACTGATTTTATTTATATATATATATATTGGCTAAGCAGATATTTTAATTTATTGTCACGATGTAGGTTATCTAATTATTACGTTGCGTAGTGAAACAAATCGATACAAGACAAGACATTGTACACATGTTTAAAATTTACCTCCTCGACACATTAGATGCAACTGTCTGCTTTTATTTAGCTTTTCTTTTAGGCGTATGCGCATTTAGTTGGTTCGCTAAAAAAAAAAAAAATCTTCACGCAGGTTTTATGTATAAGCGCGGACAAAGCTAAGATTGTTTTTACAAGCGCAGAGGGGTCAACTCATTTCGCGATGATATTTTGTGATTTGTTTGGAGCTCGTCACGTGACCTCGATTACACAACCACTCTAAATACCATCTAACCTGTCCTTGTGGTCGATTAAACACGTATACCGGCTACTTGATAATGAATCTTGGTTCGACCCCAGGTGTCGCCAAGAATAATGGAATATCTGTATTCGGTGTCGGCACACTTTCCCGGTGTATTTATTTTGGTGTGGTCCGCATCTTACTACCCGTTCCAGATATCGCATATTTATAATAATACGGTAAGGATGAGAAATGTGTAATTAAGAAAAAATGTACCCGCATTGGCGTGTAGGTAGAATGGGGGGAAAGAAAAGAAACATCTTCACACCCAACCTGGGATTCAAAGCCAGACCTTTTGGTGAGTTATTGAAGCTACACTCTGGTACACTATAAAGTCGGCGCTACATTTCCACATTCTTGCTTCGCACCTGATCTATTCCGGTCCTGATAACATCCCCCCCTTGCCCCGTCGTGGGACTGACTTTGACAAATGATGGACCAAATTGCCTTTTATTCTCCGCGTACACGTACGTCAGCGCTCATCTAGTGGGTTTGGGGGGCTTCTAACCCCCTTTGGGATGCGTGGAAAAGGCGTGGTTTGAATTATTCGAAGGGGAGAGGGTGGAAATGGTTCGGAGGCGGGTGTTTCGCTAGCGGGGAAATGTAGGGGGGTGAGTGTGTATCAGGAAATTGGGGAAAGATTACTATGGACAAAAAAGATGCAGAGGTGTGTTTACATATTTATTAAGTTTCAGTCCAATCTTCGTTGGAAGAACCTTATCTGATAGCTAGAAAATCTACTATGTCTACTTCCACATATTCATACGTCAAGTCATTTGATCTGCAGCGGTGACTTTTGGTAGATATTATCAATATTTATACAATAACACTGTTAATATGGTAAAATGTTATAAATCTTGACCACAAGTAAACATGTTTGTATTTTCCCTACCCTAAAATTAAGGGCAGCTTACTGAATAGTGGAAAGAGAAATAATTGATTTTCTCGAAACCTGATTTATCGATTTTGATCAAAATTCGTATCAAGGCACAGTTAAACATTTTCTGGGAAATTTTACCAAGAGGATCCTTTGCATAAGTGGGTTATCACCATTTTGTGTAATTTTAGACAATCTCACTTATTAAAATAGTATATTTTGGTTGAAGAGAATGTAATAAAATGTTGATTTGTTTTTTTTAGTAAAAAAACACAGGCTATGATTATTTTATTAATGTGTTTTATTTCTGTCTTTACAGGTATGTAATCCTATTCCTCGCCCGGGGTACAGTAAGCGTGGGAAGTCTTCATTGTTACGTAAGTGTGGGTGTACGCCTTGTTATAGTAATGTCTAAGCTCCTTCAAAATTTGTAACATGCTTTTTTAATTTAAAAAGATATTAGAATATATATCAATACTTGGGTGCTTTTCCTCATTAATAAATAAATAAGATGAAATGTAAAAACACATTTAAAACAACAAACAACAATTCAAAAGAGTCGAACCAGTGGCCCTCTTGACTTGGTCTCGTCACTTTTAAGGTGCGGCAGAAGGGAGCGCGAGTAATTTTACAGTTTTTATAGCATTACATTTTTTTGGGCAAAATAAATCAAATATTTCTCCAGTAGCAAAATAAAGTTTTGTTTTCCGCACATGCTAATATCAACAGATCTTGATTATCTTTCAAGGGTGTCCTGGAATTTTGTCAATTTTTTAAAATAAAGATAAAAAGTTTTGATAAAATTCCAGAACACCCTTGAAAGATAATCAAGATCTGTTGCTATTAGCATGTGCAGAAAACTATATTCTATTTTGCTATTGGAGAAATATTTGATTAATTTTGCCCAAAAAAATGTAATGTTATAAAAACTGTAAAATTACTCGCGCTCCCTTCTGCCGCACCTTAATGCGCCCAGTCTGTAATATTTCTTTTTTTAACCAATGAGGGTCTTGTATTCTTCACCTCCTTATTTTACAAGCGGCAGAGTTATAGCAAATGGGCGACTGTTTGCAGGTTTATGAACGCCGATAGTTTATTGATCACTACACTAGAGTCGCGATTATCCGGCCTGGTTATCTCTTTTAACAAGCACGTTTTAAAATATACAAACCTGTACATATCCAACATTTACTGAACTTATAACGTAAACCATTTGACGCTCTAGTTTCATATGTTTTTGATTTGTAGCCGATGTTACATTTCCAATACCCGCCTCGGTGGCGTGGTTGGCTAACGCGCGTGTCGTGTTGAGCTCGGCCGCTGAGGACGGGGAGATCGAGTTTCGAATCTCGGTCAGAATCCATTAGCGTAATTAGTACTTAAAGCGTATAACCCGAACGGGTAGTAAGACGCGGTGCTAATTATTATTATTATTATTATTATATTTCCAAAATAAACTACTGTATAGTAAAGATTTTAAAAATTCATTTCTCGTGTAATCTCTTAATGTCCCCCTACAATTACTGTATTCCTATTTTACACAGCAATCATAAAATGGGTAGATTCTATTAAAACAAAGTTAAAAAAAATAGGCAAACCCAGACTGAAACTTATTTACACTCGGGTTCCCTATTATCCGGACCGGAAAGCTGCCATTTTAGGCCGGATAATAGTGGCTCTAATGTATTTTTTTTTATCGCGTCTCCCTACTTGTTCCCGAGTCAAAGCAAATGTATTAATTAGGTTAATGTGCTAGGTATGAGGAATGATAAATTTAGAGAGTATATCCGCATTTATGTGGAGGGAGAGTGGAGAACCATTTAGGTAAAACCCACCCTCAGTACACCTGACTGGTATTTGAACCCCTGATCTCTCTTGTTTTCGGTAGTTTAGTTGTCTATTTGTGAGGGTGGATCCTTAAAGGCCTGGCATTTCAAATTCATTCGATCTTAAGCGCCACATTTAAAATTTAAAAATAAAGCTATATTTCTGTCATTTTAACTTAAATAGCTCCGGTTCGGTGGCCGCATGGTCTAAGTCGCTACTCTCGCACTAGACTAGGCTGCTGAAGGTGGGGAGATCGGGGTTCGAATCTTGGTTGGGTGTACTGAAGGATGTTTTTCCTAGATCATTTCCACTCTCCCTCCACGCATATGTGGATGCACTTCCTATAAATTAAAAACCTTTCTATACCCTAATAAATTAGCTTAATTATAGTACATAGGCTTATAACCCGAACGGGTAGCAAGACCCATAACCCACTAAAACATGCCTGCCTTGAACATTGGATCACCAAAACTTTTTTTTTATCACTGATGAAGTCGCTTTTTTAGTTGATTATTTTGCTCTGGTATGATATTTGATTGTAATTAGCGATCTAATGGTTGCTACGGAATAAATATTCATCTTGACTACACACCATTCCATTCATAGATTATTAATTTGTTGTTGTTAGCCAGAATAGACAAGTTAGCGGCCATGTTTTCTCATTCCCTACGTGACGTAACCCCCCTTCCCTCCCCCGGCTCCACCCTTTCCACAAATTATCCCGTTATACATGCTACGTCAGTCATGTTATTCCATATCGCGGCGGGGCGAAACGTTGAGGATAGGAAACATGTCTAGGTTTTAACGACGGTCCTAATTTTAATTGAGATTTATGTGCTGTCATGATTGCACACACTGCTGAGATTTCAACTGCTCGTTCTAACGCAACGATACCTCGGGCGCCGTTATAGATCATCTCTGGTCCACCTACGACTGGGTATCATCTCTGAGGGACCTGGCGGTCCAGGGGGTAAGGTGTCATACTTCTGTGCTGGCGGCAGGGGTTCAATCCTCGGTTCCGGCACGGATTTATCTGATTACCAAATCCCTCCTTCACCTCTGACAAGACATCTTGTGAATTTGAGGAATGCCAGGCCTCCACCGTGGTTCGGATCCCACGTTAAACTGTAGGTCCTCCATTTCATCTCATATTCACCCTACCATAACACATTAGCGTAAGTGCGTATAACCCGAACGGGTAGTAAGACGCGGTGATAATAATAATAATAATAATAACTGTATGGTTACTATTGAGAAAACAGGGCTGTCATTCTCTTGTGTGTGTGTTTTTAGCACCGCGTCCTACTACCCGTTTGGGTTATACGCTTATGTACTAATTGCACTAACGGGAGACTGGAAAACAATTTTGGAAAAAATACCTTCGATCTTGCCGTCATTGGCAGTTTAGTCTAACACGAGAGAGTAGCGCTTTAGACCACGTGGCCACCGAATCGGATACTTTCTTTTGTTTTCGTGTGGCCAATATTCCCTTAAACATAGACACATTCCGCAACGCTGGTAGAAACTTTTCTGGCCAGTGTGCCATTAAGGACCAGCTGAATTTTGAAATAGTCTTATATGCCATTTCTTATTTATGGTTTTTAATGAGCATTAAAAAAATAATGTTTGACTGTTATGAAATTTAATAAATGACTTACCCGCTTCAGTGGATGAATGGTCTAGGGCGTCACTTTCGTGTTAGACTGGCTTGCTGATGTGGGGGGGAGGAGGGGGGTGAGAGGTTCGAATCCCTGTCGGGTCTACTGAGAAAGGTTTTTCTTAAATGGTTTCCCTCTCTCCTTCCACGCATTTGCGGGTAGATTTAGCGTTTAAATAGTTCCTTCTTCATCCTTACCTTATTAGAGCAATTATATTTGCCTTCAACCTGAACACTTGGTAAGAAAAATAACTCAAATATTTTTTAAAGGCCTACATTTAGAGAAGGCAATTTTATTAAATTCCCAAAGTAGTTGTCTTATTCCTGGGTAGGACAACCCTGTCGCCAATCGCCACAAGTGGTGAATTAGTGTTCGTCAGCTCTCACAGTAAAATAAACTTTTCCATGACGGTGCGTGCTGATTGTAACTTGATATTTCCTGCATGTAATTGGAACCATTCCGTACGTGCATTGAGTTCAGATATTCAGCCAAAGTTTCGGCAACTTGTCAGACAACAGGATTGTCAAATTTAGTGTCAAATCGTCCTACATTTTCAATTCGAACAATTTTTAACATTTACGTCTGAGGCCGCTGTAACTGAATATTCAGTCAAAGGTTATATGTTTTGAATAGTTTCAAATTATATGTTATAATTTTCGATTGAACATACCTGATTTATCAATTTTTACATTGTGTAGCGAATTTCACTTTTTATTCCTTACACCTATTTCTACATTGAAAAATGTTGCCCACTTCTGTTTTAGACCATGTTAATTTCAATAACTTAAAGTAAAACCACTGTAACACCTTCAGGGGGGAAAAGAAATATATATATTAAAATCAGAACACAAATAATATCTTCCATATTTGTTTGAAACATGTTTGAGCCTATTTTTGTAGCCAATATATTTTTGTCGGGTTCATAACATGTTGTCTTCAACAGAACACACGATGAAATCAAGCACGAGCCAAGACGATTTATAACCGTCGACTTTACTAAGTTAATTGTGACAAGACATTGAATGACATGGCTATCGAAATATTCATGTCTTCAAAAGATTAAACCACGCTGAGAAAAGTTTTATTTAATGTTTATATTTTTAATGTCTGCGTGCCACGTATTTGCCATGCCTAGCTTGTCTGTAGCCTAGGTATATACTAATTGTATACAAATAGTAAAATAGCTTCGTCATCACTCGCCGGAATCGAACCAGGGCTACCTAGACTTGGGGTGCCCGCCTAGTTACAGTGATGGGCTATTTTTGAAATAATGTCTGGTGACCCCATACCCAACTAAAACAATACCTGGTCACATACACATCTCGTTCGCTCAATATCTCTTCTGAATCTCCTCTTGGTTCACATTTATCTTCTCATGATTCACATTTATCTCCTCTTGGTTCACATTTATCTTCTCTTGGTTAACATTTATCTCCTTTTGTTCACATTTATATTATCTTGGTTCGCGTTTATCTTATCTTGGTTCACGCTTATCTTATCTTGGTTCACGTTTATCTCCTTTTGTTCACATTTATATTATCTTGGTTCGCGTTTATCTTCTCTTGGTTCACGCTTATCTTATCTTGGTTCACGTTTATCTCCTTTTGTTCACATTTATCTTCTCTTGGTTCACGTTTATCTCCTCTTGGTTCACTTTTATCTTCTCTTGGTTCACGCTTATCTTATCTTGGTTCACGTTTATCTCCTTTTGTTCACATTTATATTATCTTGGTTCGCGTTTATCTTCTCTTGGTTCACGCTTATCTTATCTTGGTTCACGTTTATCTCCTTTTGTTCACATTTATCTTCTCTTGGTTCACGTTTATCTCCTCTTGGTTCACTTTTATCTTCTCTTGGTTCACGCTTATCTTATCTTGGTTCACGTTTATCTCCTTTTGTTCACATTTATCTTCTCTTGGTTCGCGTTTATCTTCTCTTGGTTCACGTTTATCTTCTCTTGGTTCACGTTTATCTCCTCTTGGTTCACTTTTATCTTCTCTTGGTTCACGTTTATCATTTCCTCTCTCTTGTTGGCTCTACCTCATCTCTCTCCCCTCTCTTTTGCTCATTATCTTCTCTCTCCCTTTTTTATTTTTTCTCCTTTCTGTTTCTCTTGTCCGCTCATTAGTTCCTCCTCGCTCTCCTCTTATTCACTCTTATCTCCACCTCGCTATAATCTTGTTCGCGTTTTATCTCCTCTCTTTCTCTCTTCCACCCCGCGACGCACGTGGATCAATCTTATAAATGAGGGCTGTCATCTCGGAAACCGGCGACGACAACGGCGTCTTCTGCGGGGGCCGCCGCGGCGCCCCGGCAGGGCGTCTTGTCTGCAACGTAAGGGGGAAAGGCCACGCGAGAGAACCCCCCTTTCTCCTCCTGGACTCTTTAAAGAGATGGGTCCCTTGGTCTTGAGGGGGAAGTGGGGGTTATTTGAGAGGAATGTTATTGATTTTCTTTTACATCTCTGTTTGAACAAGGGGCTGTTGTTGGCCTGGCAGACACCCTATCGCTGATTTAACACTCAACAGATTACTTGGGTATCGATTTTATTTTGATTATTATTGTTTCATATCAGCACGTTCAATGGGAAGCGAAATAATGTTCGAATTCTTTTAAGTTTACAACTCCAAAATTATTTGTTGGCCAAAATAAATCAAATATTGCTCCAGTATAGACGTAAGAGTTTAATTTTCACACGGTGATATCAACATTTGTTGAATACCTCTCATGAGCATGGCGGCACTAGATGAGAAACCTTTTAAATGCAGCCATGCCGCCATGCCATAATAAAACCAACCCAGTGTCAAGACTGAGCCAGACTAGCCTGCCGATGACTGGGGGGGTCGGAACTCTGATCCCGGTCGGGTGTGCTGAGGGAGAATTGCCTCTAAATGGTTTTCCACTCTCCGTCCACGCGAATGTGGGTAGACTTCCTTTAATTTAAACAATACACACCCATAACACATTGGCATAATTAGTACATTGGCGTTTAACCCGAACAGGTAGTAAGACGCGGAGCAAAAACAATTGAAAAAATAGTGCCATCCGTGTAATGGTTTGGTTTCCTGTGGCTGGGAGGTCGGGTTTAGATCTCAAATGGGTGTAATATGATGGGTTTTTTTCTTTTTTTTTTTTTCTTAAGTGGTTTCCCCCATCTCCTGCTGCATAAATAGTCCGAAAGGGTATTAAGGCGAGGAACACGTTAACAATTTCTAATGAAGTTGTTTTATTCTAATCTTTAAAATTGTTCACGTTGTATATATTATCATATCTCGCTCTTGCCTTCCTGCAAAACCTCAAGCACCCACTTCTGTATAATAAAATATAACGTTTTGAATAATTCTCAGATTCTCCAAGCTAAATGATGATGATGATGATGATGTGATTTTCTTGCACTCTCATCTTTGCTTCTCCTGCTCAATAGCTTTCTCTGGAACACATTTACCCCCCAGAAACCACCCCCCACCCCCTCCCAACTTCCCTTCAAAACAAATTATGTGACTCATTTGCAAGTCAAGTGACCTCCAGTAAATATTTTGACGGATTTAAACATCTTAAGTGATTCAAATGTATTCACTACGAGAAATATTTTCATCAAGGAACCAGCCGCATTAATCACCAAATATAACACGCGAATAACTCTCTGAGAAGTGATGGAGGGAAGGGCGATGTAAAAAATATAGAATCTTTAATATAATAATAATTTAGCACCGCGTCTTACTACCCGTTCGGGTTATACGCTTTAAGTACTAATTACTCTAATGGATTAGGAATTAGGGAAGTTTGAATTAGAGGAAGTGAACCAGCATTTGCGTGGAGGTAGAGTGGAAAACCATTTAGGAAAAAAACAGTTCACCCGACTGAGATTCGAACCTCGATCTCCCCGTCCTCAGCAGTTGAGCTCAACATGACTAGCGCGTTAGCCAACTACGCCACCGAGGCGGGTCAATATATAATCTTTAGAAAGTTGGTATTTGGTAGTGTGCTTGGTGATCATACTGTTAATTTTAGTGACCCTTTTGGTTAGTTTTTCCTGCCATCTTGTTTATTATCGTGTCCATTTTGTTAACTTTGGTTGCCAACTTTTTTTAAAATCCTTATTTGGCCTAACTTATGAAGGAACGGAGCTTTTTTTTTAGACAAATGTGGCTTAACTCATATAAACAGTTTTTTTTCTCTCTAGCTTTACACAATCTAAGGGGCTATTTAGCTCCCAAATCTCGCGACCCGCCAGATTTATTTCCGCGTGAAAACTAAAACATTTCTACCTTACTGAGACTCGAAACAAACCGTCTCGTAGGGGGCTGGGCATTGTTTGAAGGCGTGACGACCCAAGGTGGGCGTGTAGGGGACGTGAGAAAAGGTCGGTATTTTTACAGTTTTTATATCGAAACATTTTTTCGGCCAAAATAAATCAAATATTTCTCCAATAGAAACAAAGAGTTTAATTTTATTCACACGGTGGTATCAACAGTTGTTGAATATCTGTCATGAACATAGCGACATTAGATGAGAAACTTTTTAAATTAAGAGAAAAAGTTGTCTTTAAATTCCAGGACAAGATATCCAACAACTGTTGATATCAACATGTAAAGAAAACTAAACTCTTATGTTTCTACTGGAGCAATATTTGATTTATTTTATCAACAACAACAAAAGCTTATGCTATAAAAAAACCCTGCAAAATACTGACTTTTTCTCTCGTTCCTCTCCCTCCCACCTTAACGATCACGCCCACGGTACGAGGTCAAGCCCCCCCCCCCTTGTCCTTTTTTAACAAAATCAAACGTGAGAATTAATCTTATCTCCTATTGATAACGAGCTAAAAGAGCTTTTATCAACTATTGGAGACCATTGCCAGAGCCAACCCAGTGTGGCTATTTGAACGGCGCGCATGCATCTCGTATTACCACCCGTCCGGGCTGTGTCTCCGTGCTTACGATATTGGGGAAGGTAGGAGAAATGCCAAATGTATAGAAAGTCTACCCGTATTTGCGTGGAGGGACGGTGGGAAACCGTTTGGAGGGGAAGAAAAACTTCCGTATAGGCTGTCCAGCCGGTATTCGAACCCAACCCTTCTCATGGTGCCGTAGAACCAGGTCATACTAGGATGAAAGTATTAGTCCGCGTGCCCATCGATGGCATTAATCACATTATTATCGGTTAGCCCAGCTATGCCGAAAAGTACCCATGGACCCCGTTCGGTGGTCAGGAAGACCCGTGCGTCAGTCTCGTCTAGTTTGGTTTGCCGGTGGTTGGGGAAGTCGGCGATCTAATCTGTGTCAGGTGTACTGAGGGTGTTATTTCCTGAACTGTTTTACACTCCTCCCTTTTTACGAATACGGGTACATTTTATGTACACTATTCCTACTTATCTCGTTAGTTTATATATGCCGGACGTAGGCAAGTTTGCTAACTTCGGTCCATAGACCAGGCGATGTATTGGTTTTAGCGTCGAGGACTTGAAGGTAATTAGTAATCCCATTGTGTAATTGAGGTGTAGGCAACTTGTTAATCATGCACCGAGCCTAATCCGTCCCCCGGTAGACAAGTGTGGAGGGAGGGGGGCAGCGATATTAACATTTCAATTCCGCAACAGTTCACCCCTCCTCCCCCCCTCCTCTTGCGTGGTCATCCACAGAACATAATACAAGGTTGGGGAGAGGGAGGGACTAAACACAGACGTGACGTGACGTATGTTCGGTTTTTGTTTTTAATCGACCAATCGGCTGTGCCTACATTTACGTACTGGTTATCAATATTTAGCTATAGCGCCTTGTCGGGCTCTCTATTTTAATGTTAAAACAATATAGTACTATTTATGTAATTAGGTTTGATGTAGGGACCTTCTAGAAGTTGACCGGTGGTTTTGGGGTAAAGTGCCTTCCTCCGGACTCAATGTTCGTGGGTTCAAACCCAGCCGGGGTCGACGGATTTTTCTTGTGCGATAAAAATCCGTAGCACAACTTCCTTCGGAGAGGAAGTAAAGCCGTTGGTACCTCTTAGATCGGGGTATGTAAAAGAACATACATACAAGTCCTTGACTTACACGGATTCGAGCTACGTGGGTTTGACTAATATTAACGCCATCTGTAAAGCGTCACTTATAAGATATAACGTTCCTATTGAGCAGACTGGCAGCCGGTAGTGTCGGCCGCTATTTTGTTTGTTCCTAAATTGAGCGCGAGTTACAGTTCTCAAAAAGTTTTCATAAGTAGAACCTTTTCAACTTTAAATATCCTTTGAAACGAACATAATTATATGTCAACATATACAGCGGTATTTTTAAAGCGCCATTTGACCCACGCGCTTTTTTAAATTTTTCGCGAGAACCTTCGGGACGAATTAACCGCATAAGTCGACGATTGATAGGCATACATATATACACACATGACCTTACTAGAGTAGGCCTTAGGGTTCTGTTCATATTCGACTTAACCCCTACAACCCCGGCGATGTTTCTATTTTAAAGGGTCTTCTGTATTCCATTGCATCAAAACCACTCTCCGACTCATTTACTATCTCGTATAGTGAGTTCCATTTACGGTAAGACCCTTCCCTCCGCCTTCTTGAATTTATTGAGAAACTTTGATGGCTAGGGGAGGGGGGAGAAGAACCGGGTGGTATTTTTTTTAAACACTCACGACCCCCCAGCTGGCGTGCTCTAAAAATTAGTGAAAATATCCTACGAACGTGCGCAATCCGCGTAGTACATTTTGATCTACCATTGGTTTACTCGGTCCCTGGTAGAGAGCGGTTATGATACGTCGCGCACCCTTCTGTGACGTTACCTTTATCCTCTCACCCCCCCCC
>CABEEJ010003341.1:43040-54355 GCA_901482245.1 Timema douglasi
CCCCCCCTCCCTGACCCCTGCCCTAGGCCACAATGTTTGCGGCAATGCGGGGATTAGAGCATCGCGTGTTTCAACCTGACCTTTCTCTACACTCGACATAAATTACACCGCGTGCCGCTCTATTTTATTTTTATCGGAAAGGCGCGAAGTTGGAAGCAGTGAAAGTTACCCAAGTGCCAACACAAGAGTATTTTTGATCAAGTCTTGTATTTTGAAAATATCAATATATTTTCGCGGTCCGACGCCTTAGCTCGGTCACTAGTGCGTCTGCCAGTTGAGCCAAGGGTCCTGGGTTCGATTCCCAGCATGCCAGAAAAATGTATCATTGGTGACATTTGGGTTTCCTCTTTCACAGTGATGGGTTAACGGGGCGAAGGGGGGAGGGGGTGTTAGATTAAAAAACAATTCCGTGGTAGCATATGTTTATCTAGAATAAGAAACAAGAAAAAGGTAGAATTAAATAGCACGTCAAGGTTTTCAAGGCTCAGTGACTAATCTCGTCAGAGGAAGAGGGCAAAACCCGCCTCGGTGACGTAGTTAGTTAACGCGCTAGTTTCGTGTTGAGCTAGAATGCTGAGAGTGGGGATATTGAAGTTAGTCTCGCTCAGGTGAACTGGGGGAGTATTTTTCTTAAAATAGTTGTCCACTCTCCCTCCAGGAAAATGTGGGTTCACTTTCTCTCTATTCAACCTTTCCAATTCCTAACCCATTAGTGTAATTAATATTTGTTATACTTTTTATATACACACCTCCTCTATAATTTTAAAAGTGATCAAATATCGATAAAATTGACATTTTTCAATATAAAACTGCCGGCTGCCTAGCAAAAAAATAAGAAAATGTAACAATAATTAAACATTGATACATTAGCTTAGAAGAAGTGTTGAAAATATTAGCTTAAAAATATTCACTAGTTTTAGAGAAAACTGGTATTTCCAAACAAATGATTTTTCCGCGATACCTGTCCGGTAGCTAGCGCCATCTACGGTTTCCGTGATCCATCTGTTCTTGTTGGCGCGGAAGGATACTTTGGTCGGTTGTGAAGCCGCGCCACGTCTTTCACCCTCCCGCCCACCATCCCACAAAATAGGTTTTAGACTCGCAGTCGACAGGGCCGAGGGCCTTAACAGCCCTTGTGTCAAACCTACCCTTATAAAATACACTGGAACCTCGTTAATCCGAAAGAAAAAAAACCTGGGACCGCAGCTGGTTCGAATTAGCAAAAACATGGACTAACCGTGAAAAGACGGACGGGCTGGCGGGGAAAAGAGTACTCTCACAAATTTTAAATTACAGTTGAATTAATTTTAATTTATTTACTCCACTAGTCTACATTCATGTAACTGATGTGCTGTGGTATTACATTTATACACTATATTTTTACAACGTTGTAACTATTTTTAGTTACATTAAAACAGGGTGACCTGGTGGTCTAAGGATAAGGTGTCAGACTTCTGTGCTGGTGGCCGGGATTCAATCCTCGGTCCCGGCACAGATTTATCTGATTACCAAACCCTTCCTTCACCTCTGACAAGACATCTTGTGTATGTGGGTAATGCCAGGCCTCCACCGTAGTTCGGATTCCACGTTAAACTGTAGGTCCTCCATTTCATCTCATAATCACCCTACCATTACACATTAGCGTAAGTGCGTATAACCCGAACGGGTAGTAAGACGCGGTGCTAATAATAATAATAATAATAATAATAATAATAATACATTAAAACACGTTGTATTGACTACAACATGTAAGTATTAAAGTGTTTTTTTTTAACTCTCTAGCTTCTTAAAATTCTCTTTTAACTTTAATTTGGTTATCAATCAATTAAAGTTAAGGTTTTGCTTAACAGGGGCTTACTGTCAAAAGTGGCAGCTGTAGATCACATGACTACATATGAAAACGTGAACATAGATCTACGTCAGATAAAATAGGACGAATGTTAAAACTAGACGGTGGGCGTTCTATTGCACGAGCCTGTTGATTAACAATTTATTATATTCCGAAATTAATGTCAGCGTTTTCTATCCCTCGCTTTCTCTTTTGAGCTGTCGCTTTCAAAACTCTCTTTCTCGTGTTCCTCTCTCAAATTCTCTTGTGTTCTGGCTCCCAAACTCTCGCGCTCTCTCTCTTTCTCAAACTATTGCGATCGCTCTCTTCCTCTAACTATCTCTCAACTCTCACCCAAACTCTCGCTCTCTCTGACTATCTCTGTTTCTCCCCATTTCCCCTCCCTCTTTCTCTTCCATGTCCACGATCCCGGTGTAGGGAGATCTGACCGATGCCGTAAGATAATGTGTATTTCCCGGCGCCTGGCGCTTGTGAAAGGGGGGCGGGGAGGGGCTTTTAGAAATGTGTCCTTATCATTCCCCTTCACCGTCTCCTTGGCGTCTTGACGATTCGTCACTTGCCGTCGCCAGGGCCTAACTGGTGCCGCTACAAGGGTACCAACATTATTGCTTTAAGTTATCTGTAGCTGTCACTTTTGATAGATATTATCAATTCTTATAAAATAACACTAGTGATTTAGTAAAACTTTATCAATATTGGTTACACAAAAAAAACTAACGTTCTTATGAAAATGTATGAGAACGTTTTCTATTCATTTAAAAAGTTTATAGTAAAGAATCACTTATGCCCCTGACAAATATTCAAGAACTGTTGATATTAACATCTGTATAAATTTAAAATAAATAGATCTACCGAAACATTATTATTATTATCACCGCGTCTTACTACCCGCTCGTCTTATACGCACTTACGCTAATGTGTAATGGTAGGGTGATTGTGAGATGAAATGGAGTTGGCGCCAGGCATGCATTCTTCGGCTGCCTAGTGCTGCCTGCACCATCTGGTAGAAACCCCATGCAGGCCTACTAAGGTATTTCAGAAAGTGTTTTAGTTCTACGTTGCCTTCTACACTGAATTTATAATAGCGAGCTCGAAAGGGCCTACCAATTTTGCCGGGAAAGATATCTTTCACATACCTTCCAGGGTTAACGTTTACATATCAGGATTGACGGTTTTAATTTTCCTCTGTAGGAAGTTGTGCTACGGATTTTTATCTGGCAAGACCCCGGCTGTGTTTGAACCCACGATCATCGGGTCCTGGGGCGAGTATCCCTAAACCAGCGAGGTCGATACACCTGCTGTATACACCTCGAAATAACTTCCAACCGCAGCAGGAGAGGCAGTTGGTAGGGGAGTTGTCGCACGTCCTAGAAGAGTTAGCTATATCGTGTACCATCTTTTCGGCCGTTAGTTTGAACTACATCTACTATGCCGGCCAATTACTGCGATCAAATGACGTGGGGTACCCGTCGCTAAATGTAGAAGAGCTGTTTGTCTTAAGTTTTCTCACACAAGTATTATTTAATTGGCATAACCAACGCCGTGCGTGTTCAAACTAATTGGGATGGATGGCGTCCGACCTGTATGGTAGACTGGCGGGGTTGGCCGCGCGTATTTTCGGTCATACGTCTCTTACTGCCCGTTCGGGATTTCTGCAACTCTTGATTTATATTTTAGACAAGAGGTTAGGCCTGTCCGGCAGGCGCAATTTCGTATTTCACACGAAGTCTGTTCCCTGTTGTTTTCAAAAATGAAGGTTGCGTGATTTGTGTTCGTGGCTTTGCCAGTTTATAGGGATTTTTCTTTTTTTCTTTTCAATTTTTGGATTTTCTCATAAAGATGGCATGGCTTCATAGCTTCCAGACCAAATTTCACTATCTGGGACTCAATTTTTACGTTGTGTCCGCCATCTTATATTTTTCAAGTTTTGGATTTATCTCAGAAGACTGACTTGATGTTCTATTGATTCTTATCAAATTTAAGCTCTTAAGTTCAGTGGTACTCAACCGAGGGTACTTAAATACGTCTGAGGTGATACGTAAAATTAAATAGGTATATATATATATGTGTATGTATATATATATATGTTTTTCTCATTTAGAATTTATTATAATTATAACACATTATTTTGAATGTAATTTATTTAATTTATTTTAAATGTAGGCATTAGAATATGTATAACTCACTATAAGCACCAACAACTTTGTGAAACCCGCCTCGGTGGCGTAGTTAACTTAACGCGCTAGTTTAGTGTTGAGCTATACTGCTGAGGACTGGGAGGTCGAGGTTCGAATCTTGCTTGGATGAACTGGGGGTGGTTTTTCCTAAATGGTTTTCCACTGCTTTCACGCAAATGCGGGTTGACTTCATCTATATTGAACCTTCCCAACCCATTGGTTTAATTAGTACTTAAGCTTATAACCCGAACGGGTAGTAAGGCGTGGTGCTAAATACAAAAATAAAACTTTGGTACTGCAAAGTTGAAGAAAAATTATATATGGGTGTACATGAACAAAAAAAAGGTTGGATACCCCTTCTCTAAGCTTAGGGTATATGTAATTGGGGAACTTACGTTAGCACGCTAATGTATACCTTAATTTACCTATGAATAGACATATCTAACAGCTAGAAAAAAGACTACAGTTCAATTTTAATAGGAAGAACTTTTCCTTCGTGGCAACTGGCAAAATTACTAGACCCACTTTCACGTATTCAAGTCATGTGTGATCTCGAGCTGTTATTTTTGATAAATATTATTAATAAACAAAATATAACACGTTTTTTCTCTCTCAAAAAGGTGCTACAAATGTCTATTCATAAGAAAATCAAGGTATAGCCTTCTTTACCACAGAGCTTCCAGGGTCGTAAGTTACGTTGCAGGAAAATACTTGATTAGTGATTGTATTATTTAAACCTCAGCATGCAATAATTATGTCCCTGGTTCGATAATTGTGTTCAGGTGTGATTTTTCTGGCTCGAAAAAAACTTTTGATGATTAAAAAAAGATATAAAAATGTCATATATATATATATATATATATATATATCTATATATATATACATATACACACACACACACACACACACTCTTCAATTTATGACATTTACGGTTGTCGCTTTTGATATATGCCATCAAAACTTTTAAAATGACGTTAATGTTGACCACAGTAAAATATGTTAAAATAAATTCCTACTGATCGTTGCGTTACTATGGATTAACACGTTCGCCGAACAGAAACGTGGTCGCGTGATGAGCGCACAAGATTTCCGCCTCATTGGCGCGAGCTGTTCCGCTAAAGTTCAACTTATCTCTCTACCTCGTCCACTCTGCCTAAGATGTTCGGCACAGGAGAACCAATCAACTCTCAGAGCCAACCATCTCAAATCAGTGCGCATGCGCTGTACAGCAAGAAGCAAGCAGACAGCTTCGTTGGCCGAGGTGGGGAGATTTGAAATAAAACTTTGTGTAAAGCGTGTTTATCAACCACGACACAGCGTTATAATTTGAAAACAACCATCGGGGGAGAATGATTTAAAATATCTGTCTATATACTAGAAAATAAACTATGTTGATAATAATAAGCTGTTTAAAGTTAACGTCGCAAGGCATCTTGACTCAATATATAGCGTGTGTATTGCTGCGTTACTTAAGGGGATTGGCCCTTTTCATTTGGCGTGAAAATGCAGAGCCGTGGGGACAAACGGTTATCTTCAAGAATTGTTATTGTTTTGCAATTTTCTTTTCGGAAACGGTTCGATCAAGAATAGTAAAATGTTGGTCAAGTTATAATTTTTATACACACACCTCCTCTATAATTTTAACGGTGATCAAATATCGATAGAATTGACATTTTTCAATGAAAAAAAACTGCCGGCTTCATAATAAAAAATAAGTAAATATAACACCTAATAAACATCGATACATTATCTTAGAAGGGGTGTTGAAAATATTAACATAACAATTTCGCTAGTTCTTGAGAAAACTGACATTTCCAAACGTATGATTTTTCCGCAAGACTTGTTTTCTAGCTGGCGCTATCCACGTTTTCCGTGATCCATATGTTCTTGTTGGAGCGGAAGGATACTTTAAGAATACTTTGTGCGTATAACCCGAACGAGTAGTAAGATGCGGTGCTAATAATAATAATAATTTAAGGATACTTTGGTTGGTTATGAAGCCAAGCCCCACCTTTCACCCTCTCACCCAACATCCAACAAAATTGGTTTTAAACTTGCAATCGACAGAGCCAAGGGCCTTAAACAGATAGTCTACGGCTTTCTTTTTTCGGTCAATATGTGAATCAAGCTTTGGTCTTATTGTCGGGCTAGCATAAGTGGGTCGGGAATCCTTGTGTTGCACCAACCACAAGTGTTATCAAATTAAATGAATACAGCGGAGACGGGAAAGTCTCGAACCCAGACCGACAGGGCTAGAGAAGTGGTATAGTATAATCATTCAACCCCGCAAGCGGCGAAGGGGAAAACGAGCCTCATTAGTCCGGAATGTCGTCCATCTTGTAAACATTCCCCGGGTGGACTCGTTAGTGTCGTGACGAGTTAGTTGTAGGCGCCGCCGCCGCAGTGATGGACGGCAGCACCTTCGCTCTCTGACACCTGCGCCCCGACGGAGATTTGTTGGTACGGCCGCACCGACGCCGTTCCGGGCTTCAAGAGGTGTTGAAATAATCTGTTCTAAAAGAGGCCCCTTATTTACGGCAAGCCTAGCTTTGGGTTCGGGAGCCAGGTTTTGTGTCCTAAGGCGTAAATTTTGGTAAGGTTTTATTTAGCACTACGTCTCGCTACCCATTCCGGCTATATACTCTTTTGTATTAATTATGCTAACAGATTAGGGATTATAAGTATTATATGTAATAAAATTGTACCCGCGTTTGCGTGAATAGAGAGTGGGAAACCATTTATGAACACCCCTCCAATCCCCAAGTACACCCAAACGGGATCGAACCACGGTCTTCCCCTTATCTGTAGTCTTGTTTATTGTGAGAGTAGCGCCTTAAGCCATGTGACCACCGAAGTCGTTTAAGATTATTATTATTATTATTGGGTGTTCTGTCTTTCGACAAGTTTGTTGCCTCGTCCTTATTGAGTCCTCCAGCATGTCCTATCAACATCTTCCTTTTATATATATCCTGAAACTTCATCTTACTTCCTTGTTTGAGGTCGTTCCTGGCCCTCATCTGCCTTCTATGACGTCACTCATTAACTCTTATCGTTATTTAAGATAGAAAACTGAAATTTTGTTTTGTGTTCGATTATCCGATATTATCGGATAGTCGACTCTCTGCTATATACATAAAACCATTAAATGGCTTAGTGGCGGTCGAAAACATTGGTTATCAAACACTAAACACAAACAAATAATAACATTTAGAGATGACTCTTTTCTGTAAAATGTTCAGATCATTTAATCCCGTGGGAAGAGGAATACATTCGTTTAGGCTTTGATCATAATATTGAAGTATTAACATTTATGGTATACTTCAAACCCGACGTTAAGTTTTTAGTGGGGAAAAAAACTGTCATCTTGCTTTTCTTAAAGTCTGAATTTCATAGAAAGCCCGTTTTTCGGAAACCACAATGGCGAGAAAATATTACATTTATTGTATTCACATTGTAAGTCCGTTTAGTTAATCATGTAAAGAGTAATTAACGAAATCCACAAGTAAAGATTATCGGAAGCTTTTGATATCTTTTATGGGAACTTTATAATTAGTAAATCGGATAAGACATATTTCTAGAATGCCAAGTCTTAATGACTTCCAATCAATGTTGGTCGAAAGTGGGCCATTTATAAAAATCACAGTTTAGGTGTTTGTTATCCTAGTAGGAGGCTAAGTACCTGCTTTGGTAGTCACGTGAACTAAAGCGTTAGGCTCGCTACATATTGGACTGTCAGTGAAGGGGAGGTCCGGGTTCTAATCTCCCCAAGTATGCTTTCATTACTATGAGTAGTTGACCTCTCTTTAAGCGCCTTGTTCATCTCGTGATACTTCCCTTCTTACGCGTAGGACCTTCCTTCTGTCCGTAACAAAAGCTACTAGAACCTGGTTAATATATTCATACGTCAAGTCATGGGATCTGCAGTTGTCGCTTTTGGTAGATATTATCAATACCTATAAAATAACTCTAATAATATAGTAAAATGTTATTAATGTTGACTTAAAAAACTAGTTTGTATTTACTAAACAAACTCTTTCAACAACGATGCAATCGATGACGTCACCTCTGTCGTTTCAGACAAACTCGCTTTTAGTGTATCGCATAATTAATCTTACCCTTTTACTCCATAAAATTATAGTAGTAATTTATTAGTTAAGTCCTTCAATTAATCTCGGAATACTTGTCAATATTTTACTGAACTATCTTTGACGTCCAAGGCGTACGCACACTTCGAAGACGGTTTTTATTTTATAATCAGCCTTCAAGGGAACATGATCACAGGCCTTTACTAATCTTGCTTCTCGTGTGAGTTATTACGCGAATTATTTTCATAGCTCAGGGTGGTGGGTTTTTTTTTTACCCCTTTTCCGCTCTTATTTTATTTTTTAAAAGAGAAAAATAAAACTGAAGGAAAATAATATTCAGTAAGCAGGTACTCAAGAAGGCAAGATCGCCTCCAAAACTTTTTATTGTCTCTCTCTCTCTCTCTCTCTCTTTCTTTCTTTCTCGTTTTTCTTCCTTTTATGGAGTAGAGTAGTGGCGTCGTCAGCATTTTCCTTGGACTTTTTTTAAAGAGTTTTTTTTTGTTCCTTACTATATTGTTTGGCCTTGAGTCTTCACGTTTGGTCTCTTCATGGCGGGTAGGAGTAACTATGAAATATGAGAGCCGCGGTAACTCCAGGGGCGTGGTTGGAATGGAAAAACTCGAAAAAGAGGACATGAAAATAGGGCCTGAGGTAAAAAGTGAGAGAAAATTATTTTTTTCCCCTTTGTAGCTGTACATTTTTATTATTAATATTTTAATTATGAGTTTAACCGCTAAGGTTTTCAACGCTCTCGTTAATCTTTTGTTGTATCCCCCCCACCCCTTCATCCAATTTTTTTTGACCAAATGTCTTGTATTAATTATTTCACTGGTGGTCGGTGTTGCGCAAGTCATTAATATTAATATATGTCTCCCCCGCACACCACTCCCCTCACCACTATCTCTCGCGGAGCGATATACTGTTAGTTAACGGGGTGGAAATATATAACTATGGGTGTCGAGTGGAGTTGTGTTTTATTTTATTACTTTGCTGCCTCTCGACCCTTATTTTCTTTGCTACCGTCATCATTTTATAACTTTATTTTTTTATAGTTATTAAAATGGGAGCTGTTTAGTTTAAATAATAAACGTTATACGATGCTAGTTTCTAGACCTATTGTATGTTGTTTTCCTCTGACGTCACAAGGTGAGGTGAAAGGTATGAAGAAGGTGCTTCGTAACAAAACGCCACTAAGTGAAAAGTACTCTATCAAGTTTTTACAGCAAAGTTTATTCCGCAAATAATATAAGAATTATTCTTTTTTCTTTTTCTACACGAAGGTGTCAGTCTCGTTTCTGTCCGGTCCCCCCTCCCCTCTGATTTATAGAGAGTTTTAGGTTTTTAAATCCCGGCCGGACGCTTTTTATGGCGCAACCCCCTTCTCCTCCCTCAAATGGTTTAACACACTCCCTCCACGGAACTGCGGGTACGTTTCTTCCAATTCTACCTTCCTTGTACATATCGTTTATTGTGATTAAATGCGTGTACCCCTGACGGGTTGTAAGAGGCAAAGGAAAAATAAAGTGTTTATTTTATCTAAGTTATTTAGTTTCACAACATAATTTACCATTTATTTGATGCCATTATTGTGCATGATATTCTTACTAGAACTGAATTATAACCCCTCCCATTAGGAGCTCCCAGGGCATATTGATGGAGATACTCTGGAATTAGGCTGCGTGAACTATGCACGTTTGAAAATTGTAAATATTTTGTGTGTTTCGTTTGAAAACTATTTTCTGCTGGTTCATAGAACACTGTCTTAGAAACATTGTTAGAGCTTTTCACTTTATTTTTGTATAAATATAATTGAGTATTTTCACAATATGTTCATTATTATATAGACATTGTAGAGTTCTTTAACATAATGCGTAGACACTTAGGGCCGGTCTTATGACTACCGGATAAATATTGCTATCGGGAGGTTAAATATAGCGACAAGATAAAAGTTATTAGTCACTCTAATATTTTACGCGTATTATGAACAATTTATCTACCGGATAACTATTTGTTGGATAAATATATTTTTATGCAGAAAACGCAAGGTTGGTACTGTTTTTACTGATGCGCACATGCGTATAAACCCTGCTTCTGATGCTACAACCTGGCTTGTGACTTCAACGCTCAACATTTGTTAAATAATATTAGTTAAAAGAGTGCGAGGAAACAGATGATGTCACGCGGGAGCAGTAGCTAAGATGTCTTGCAAGTACTAATCTCGATGTCTGCCAAAATGTGGACAGTATCTGGGTAGAACGTTAACAAAATTTCATTTTTTGTACTCACATTTAAATAATTTGTTCTTATATATAACTCTACAAATAGCTTGTCAGTTTTTATAAAAGTGTGAATTAAATGTTCTAACTTAATATATAGTTAGAGCCCGGGCCTGTGCCTACTAGACACGTGAACCAATATTTTAACCTAAAAACAGATTCTGAGAGGCGAAACCTCATGAAAAACAATGCGTCACTATAGCAACGCCCATTTTAACTTTCAGATAAAAGTTATCGGGTACTTAAACCTCCCGATAAAAGCGTGATTGATAAATACATTTTATCTGGAGGATAAATGATATTTGGCAGTCATAAGACGCACTTTTAACTTATCCACCAGATAAAGATATTTATCGGACAGATTAATAAATATCCAGGAGTCATAAGACCGGCTCTTAATGTTTGTTTATAATCTACAAAGTATAAACACTTGATAACATTTTGTTTACTCAACAATCAAAAACAGAGTGGAAACACTTCAACATTCCTTTTATATAACAATCGACATATAGTAGAAATACTTTAACAATGTATCTTTACTAAACAATAAACATAGTGGAAATATTTAACAATGTTTATATAACAATCGACATATAGTAGAAAGACTTCAACAATGTATCTTTACTAAACAATAAACATGGTGGAAATATTTAACAATGTTTATATAACAATCAACATATAGTAGAAAGACTTGAACAATGTATCTTTACTAAACAATAAACATGGTGGAAATATTTAACAATGTTTATATAACAATCGACATATAGTAGAAAGACTTTAACAATGTATCTTTACTAAACAATAAACATAGTGGAAATATTTAACAATATTTATATAACAATCGACATATAGTAGAAAGACTTCAACAATGTATCTTTACTAAACAATAAACATTGTGGAAATATTTAACAATGTTTATATAACAATC
>CABEEJ010003341.1:67655-84690 GCA_901482245.1 Timema douglasi
TTTTTTTTTTTAGGAAACATGAAATCCGATCGTATCCTTTTACAGAGTATAATGTAAGGATTGTTTTTTTTTAAAGTTGCATCTTAAATTATCCGGTTCCTTGGAGCATCCGATCGGGTTCGAGCGGTGGGTCATAGTCTTGTAAATCATCCGTGCGGCCAACACGATAACACACAACCCTCCCTAGTTGAAGGTGGCTGTGTTAGCTGAGCGCTCGCGATCTAAATATATCGCTCATATGTGGCTGACGATTGGCGTATAAGACAAAAGTCCCGGGTTCTATCCCCGTGGTCAAGTGTCATTTTTCAATCTAAATTCTAAAGAATCGTGATATTTAGACACGGCAATAACCGTAACTATCAACTATAATAGCTTGTCTTTTTAATCTATTTGTTTTCATTGTTAAATGGTCGGTTAGTATTAATTTTTGTTATTTTAATAACGTTGTTTAGTACTTATTTATTTTTAAGTTGGATTTAATTAATTTTTGTGATTGTGGTACATCGGCTAAAAAGTTTTCCTCGAGTGGTATATGTTCGCAAAGTGGTTTGTCTGTTAATGGAAGTTTGTCCCCACCGAGACTCGAACCCTCACTCACTATTGGCTGTATCTACGTTCACTTTAGCCTCGATATAAACCGAGGCGCTAATCAACCTCTTTGTTTAAATTATCTAATACACGAGTTAATGCGCGTGAAGTGAATATCAAATAATGGTCATGTGGTGTCCGTCGTCTTCCCGATAACGTATAGCTGAAACTTCTTACACTGACTACTTATTCTTTATTTATTTTTAGCACCGCTTCTTACTACCCGTACGCTTATGCACTAATTACGCTAGTGGTTTTAGGAAGTAGATGGGCTATATTTAGATAAACTGTACCCGCGTTTGCGTGGAGAGCGATCGTAAAACCGTTTTGAAAAAAAAATAGCCTCAGTACACTGGACCGAGATCCGAACCTTGATATTCCCGACATCGACAGTCTAGTCTACTGCGAGATTAGCTCGTTAGATCACGCGACTGTCGAAGCGGGGTACTTATTCTTAAAACTGAGAATTTTTAAAGTGGAATTCAGAACCAGGAAGTCGAACCAGAACCATTAACAGCTGTTATTTTTATGGAGCCAGAAGAGAAACCCTAAAAATGAATTGCTTAAGAACCGAAATAGGAGTCGAAGTATATTTTATGGTTAATAAAGGTTCGCCCTTGTTTCTTCATCTTAATTTTTATTTTGAAACACTCGATTTTCTTTATCGTGGTGGACTGTGAAACCCCCTTGGGTCCAATCTAACCCCTTCATCTCCAGCAAAATTTTCTCTTTTAATAAACTAAGGGGACGGCCAGATTGGGCGAGCAGCTAAAATATAAACTAGAATACATTGGTTGTAATGAGAGGTGGCCAGACTGGAGCGAGCGACTAAAATATAAAATAGAATACATTGGTTGTAATGAGAGGTGGCCAGACTGGAGCGAGCGACTAAAATATAAAATATAATACATTGGTTGTAATGAGAGGTGGCCAGACTGGAGCGAGCGCTCGAGCCGGTACAGTCTAGTTTACAGGCGCTAGGCAATATTATTGTATGTTGGTTCATTGAGTGGTAGGAAAACTTCTCATTCTGACCTTTTTATTACTATCGATAGGTTTAGCACACTTTCTACTAACGGCCTAATTTAAATGGTACGATCATAAACCATACCTATATATATATATATATATGTTAAAATACTTCAATATTATCAAAGTAAGCCTTTTTAAATAAGAATCGCCATTAGCGTGGAGAGAGGATGAGAAAACCGCAACAGTAAATCACTTGTCAAAAACCACCCTAAGTTCACTGAGCCAAGATTCGAACCTTTGCCTCGTCAACAACTATCGAAAGCTATCTACTAATCACGCGCTCGCTCGTTCACACGCGTGTCAGTCTGGCCGAACCCTTAGGAGTAACTACAATAATTAGTGTGCGAAGTTTCGGCTTTGTACCTTATCGGGCAGTATGAGAGAAACTCTGGACAGACAAACGGACATCATTATCGGGCAGTATGAGAGAAACTCTGGACAGACAAACGGACATCACTTGACTTTATCCTTTTCTACGCCCAGAACAATCGTATACGTTATCTAATAAACAGTTTTAAGAACGATGATCCTTCTCTCAAGATCCCGCCAAATATGTACTTAAATCTTGCGCGCAAGCTTATTTTAGTGGGTCGATAAAAACCTTGCACCCTTCCAAGATCTATCTCCTCTGGCCGTATAAACCCTTATTGCCCTGTAATAAAGGGGTTGCTTCTAAACATAGGTTATTTTATAGGACCTTCACACCGCTCACTTTGTGTTTTTAGCGACTTGACATCAATGTGTTTTTTTTCTCCGTTCTCCAAATAATTTAAAATTCATAGTTGTTTGTACTACGTTTGTGGTAGCGTGTGCCCTGAATTCGGCGTTTGTGCTGTTACATTTCTCGAATTATTATAACAACGATTTTGATGTGGCGTGCAAACTTGATTTCGAGCTGGCACGCCACTTTTTTTTTGTAGACATCTTATCTTATTTTTGATTACGTCATTTGTTTGTGCTCACATGTGCTCGAAGTTCAGCTCTGTGCATTAACGATTGCAACGATTTTAACGTGGCGGGACAGCTTTATGTTCAGGTTGAAGGTAGGCTGTTGGGAAGCGAAAAGAACAAATATATTTTCTCGGAATCGGTTCAAACCAGTTTACATTTCCCATCAAAATTATATAAAGGGTACCTTATATGAGCTGAAAATTCCAATTTTGATCATTTGAGAAACTAATTAGCTTATCATTGTAGAGTTGAACTATTTAAAAACGTTCTTATGGAGGTATTTGAAAATTGAAATTGATTCCTATTCCCTTTTCTCAAGGTATCTGTAACATTGCTTATTTCGTTTCACAAATCTTACTATTATTATTATTCTTTAAATAAATTTCTCTCTTTCGAGATAAAAGAGAGCGTATATGCTGTTCATCGTACCATTTACTTTATCAATTCCACCGAAATTGAAACCTACTTGCGTCGAAGTCCCCTCGAAATCTTCTTAGTGCTGGTGAGTACGCTCAGTTACCCTTTAGATGTATACCACTATGGACCTATCTTATAAGTTATAAGCCACGGCATAGTGGAAGCGTGCTAAGGTAAGCTTGCTACCTTTCAGGGTAGAATGGTGTGTATACCTCATATACGGTGGGATTGGTGTCAAGTGACAGCTTACAGAAGCTACCAGATCTACTTTCACATATCCATTCACCAAACCATATTATCTGCAAAGCCTTAATGTTTAGTTGTCGCTTTTAGCGGTAAAAACTTTCACAACAAATCATTTGTTTTAAGGTGGGTATGTAGGAAATTCGAGTTAAGGTTAGTATTTTATCAGTCTTTATATCAAAACATTATTTTGGTTGAAATAAAATAACATATTTATCCAATAGAAACATAGATTTTAATCTTCTTCGTGTGGTGACATCAACAGTTGTTGAATATCTGTAACGAGCATAGTGGCATTAGATGAGGAACTTTTAAACTGAAGAGGAAAAGTTGGCATTAAATTCCAGGATACCCTTGACAGATATTCAACAACTGTTGATATCACTGTGTGAAGAAAATTAAACTATGTTTCTACTGGAGAAATATTTGATTTATTTTGGGGTAAAAAAAGCGTTTCTTCTATTTAAAAATCTGCAAAAACTTACCTTTGCTCGCTTCCCCTTCGTTCATTCCTACCTTGAATTAGGTTTTTTTTCTTTTACTGTTTTTTTACATCTTCCGCTACACCCAATATCGCTCTTTCTCAGTTAACTGTTGCCAAATCTCCTCGCTCTCATTTATTGTGGTGAAGGTTGCGTGCTGGGTTTAGGAGGAGTTAGTGGCAACATCGACAAACCAGTGTTGCGAAACTTATCTTATATCTGAGGGAAGATGGACTACTCGAAAACGAGAGAATGACAACGCTGTTTGCCTCAGAGATGATATCCAGTGTAGCTGTCAGTTTACACCACTTCAATGTTGAATGGAGTGTATATTCTCATCCCTCCCCCTTGACAGTCGAGTAAAGATTTGTCTTTTTAGAGAGACGCCCGGCCGACCTTTTCCCCGCGTGTTCAGAGCTTTGAATCCGTATCTTGGGGATTACCGCCGCCTTCGTACTTTCCTCACAGTCCTCTGTTTTGAGGGTCTAACTTTACCCGTAGGACAGGTGATACTGACAGACGTGTTAATATATCTACTTCCACGTATTCATACGTCAGTTGGTGTGATTTTTCCCTCGGCTGTCACTTTTTATTAAGAGAGTGCGAGTCGGCATTTTTCACTTGGAGTCGAGTTTTGAGTGAAAACATCGAATCTTTTTTTCTAGCTCGAGTAATATTGAGCAGTATTTGTGGTAGAAATTTTTCTGTAAAAGCTTTTTTATATATATAGATCCATTCATAAACCATAAGCACAGACAAATATTCTCAAACGAATGAAATTATTTGTAAAAATAGATAAATAAGATAACACAAACTCTGATATTTGTATGAATTTAATACGTTTGTACAATGTACAAAGTATGTTATCTAATCAGACAAACGGAAATTTTGAGGAACACTATTTGCTATGAAAGAATATCTTAAAGTTTATTAAGATAATAATCTCATAATTTTCATGATAAAATTGAAAATGCACAGTCTTAAAAAGTTTGTTAAACTTGTAAAAACTCGTCTGAGTTCGAAAAACTAAATTTTCAAGTAGCCTACTTATAATTTTGATAGATATTATCAATATTTTTTAAATAACATTTAATATAGTAAATTTTACCTATGTTGATCTATGTATATTTGTATTTTATAAAATTAAAAAAGCTCTTAATATGAAAATTTGATGGTTGGTAGTGTAGTGTTTCCCGACCAGAGGCCCGCGTGTGTGAAATGGAAAGAATCTACTTGTTCTCGAACTCTAGCCTGTTGGAAGTAAAGTGTCTACTTGTTCTCGAACTCGAGCGTGTCGGAAGGAAAGTGTCTGCTTGTTCTCGAACTCAAGCGTGTTGGAAGGAAAGTGTCTACTTGTTCTCGAACTCTAACGTGTCGGAAGTAAAGTGTCTACTTGTTCTCGAACTCGAGCGTGTCGAAAGGAAAGTATCTATTTGTTCTCGAACTCAAGTGTGTCTGAAGGAAAGAGTGCTTGTTCTCGAACTCGAGCGTGTCGGAAGGAAAGTGTCTGCTTGTTCTCGAACTCGAGCGTGTTGGAAGGAAAGTGTCTGCTTGTTCTCTAACTCGAGCGTGTCGGAAGGAAAGTGTCTGCTTGTTCTCTAACTCGAGCGTGTCGGAAGGAAAGTGTCTACTTGTTCTCGAACTCAAGCGTGTTGGAAGGAAAGTGTCTACTTTTTCTCGAACTCAAGCGTGTTGGAAGGAAAGTGTCTGCTTGTTCTCGAACTAGAGCGTGTCGGAAGGAAAGTGTCTACTTGTTCTCGAACTCAAGTGTGTCGGACGGAAAGTGTTTGCTTGTTCTCGAACTCTAGCGTGTCGGAAGGAAAGTGTCTACTTGTTCTCGAACTCAAGCGTGTCGAAAGGAAAGTGTCTACTTGTTCTCGAACTCTTAGCATGTCGGAAGGAAAGTGTCTGCTTGTTCTAGAACTCGTGCGTGTCGGAAGGAAAGTTTCTGCTTGTTCTAGAACTCAAGCGTGTCGGACGGAAAGTGTCTGCTTGTTCTCGAACTCTAGCATGTCGGAAGGAAAGTGTCTACTTGTTCTCGAACTCAAGCGTGTCGGACGGAAAGTGTCTGCTTATTCTCGAACTCGAGCGTGTCGGAAGGAAAGTGTCTGCTTGTTCTCGAACTCGAGCGTGTCGGAAGGAAAGTGTATATTTGTTCTCGAACTCTAGCATGTCGGAAGGAAAGTGTCTACTTGTTCTCGAACTCGAGCGTGTCGGAAGCAAAGTGTCTACTTGTTCTCGAACTCGAGCGTGTCGGAAGGAAAGTGTCTACTTGTTCTCGAACTCTAGCGTGACATTTGTGATAATCTCTGGCTCTTGTCCATTTTCTCTCCTAGTTGATGTTTTATTGTTATAGCCTGAGAGCGGGTTAACGCGACGGAGCGTAGTAAAATAAACATCATCCTTTAGATTTGGCACCATTTGACTGTGCTAGATCGTGTTGAGACGACCCCGGTCCGTACCTGAGGGCACATTACTAAATCTTCGCGTGTGTTGACGTCGTCGCAGCTGTGGGGACGATACGTTTGTTGGTTTTGCGTCAGAACCATTGTTCACCACCCGGTGGTCGAATGGTATTTTAAGCCGGCGGTTCCCAACGTGGGGTACGCGAAACCATTTGAATAATGGTGGAAAGAGCTACGTATGACAACTTTGTAATATACGAGTCAACAGTTGTGAAATTAGTTCAACGCTAGGGCGAAGAAAGGGTAGGTTATTTTTCTCGTAATTTGACCTTGAGAAAAGCCCGCATCTCTCCCCATTAATACTAAGCTTTAGCCCGATCAGTAAAATTGTTTAGGCTCTATGCTTAAGGTCCGTTTACACTATGTAACAAAAAACTTATGACTTGTTATATTTGAGTGCTGTATAATATTTGTTATAGAACATTGATGAAAACGACTCAACACTGTCTTAACAAATTATAACATGTTTTAAGGTTCCTCGAGGGAAAAATCCTACGACCTTTCCTCTCACTTATAGTAAAAGGCCATATCGTGCTTGTAGTTGCGGTCTAACGGCAATACTTGAAACCCTTCTTGGTTGGTATATTCCATTATATTCCAGAGGGGAGCTCTGGTAATTCGGTGAAATCAACCCCATGCCACCCCGTCCCCTTCATCGGTAGTAATGGCCGATGGACTTCCGCGGGTTGTTACAGTAGCCCCATGACTTCTTTGGTGCTGACTTCTGACGGCTTTGAAAAGTTACCAGACCAAATTATGTATCCCTACGCCGAACCATATGATCTGCAAAAATATGTGTTTAGCAGCTGTCACTTTTGACTTTAAGGTATATACCTAAATGTTGACTGTCAGAAGTCAGCTGTGAGCTGTCAGTCAGCACCAAATAAGCCACGGGGCTACTGTAACTATACCCACTCACTATACTGTATTATTGGCGTCTGGACACCATTAAATTACAATTCATTCAAGGAGTTGAATCAAAATATTTACAGATTCCGGTTCTCCAGTCGAACATTTTGAGGTTCCGGTACTATTTCCGGTTATAGAAAAATAAAAGTTCCTGTTATTTTCGGGTTTTTTTAGTTCTGATTCTTTTAAATACATCATAACTTTAAAAAATTGATAAAAGGCTAGATAGAGGATTTTAAAATATAATTAGTTTAAAGAAGGGAATGAAATATAATTATAAAACACTTAGAAGCTTTAAAAACGATTGTTTTCATTTATTGTATATATTAAACGTGCACTTTCCGAACCGACTGGTTATATCAGAACACGACTTAAAAACTAATTTAAATCTTGAACAGACACAGCGACCAGCCCCCAACCGTTTAATTCATCAATGTGAAGGGGGAAACCCACATTTCGACAGTGATAAATGTTTCGGATATTCCAAAAATCGAACCCGGGCACCCTCAGCTCAACAGACAGATACGCTACCAATTGAGCCACAGTATAAGGCTTTTAAATTTTAAGGACCAATAAAAACTTTTATAATTACTATGTTACCTTTTCCTTGTTTTCTATTCTATATAGACATTATTATGCTTCCACGAACTTTTTGAATCTCCATCCTGGCTGGAAGATTCCTAAAGGAACATTTTCTGGGACAAACCAAATAGCCTGAGATCTAAACGATTTTTTTTAAATACGTTTACAAAAAAATACTAAATGAAAGATTTGACACTTTTAGAATTATTTAAAAAATTTGTGGTTTTTGTTTTGTGTTTAAAACTCGCCTAATAAAACGTAAACACATTAACACGGGGCATTCTTTCTTGACTTGCTGTGACGTCTCAGGTAAGCAACTTCCTTTGATGAAGATAAAGTGTCACTGTCGACAGATCGAGATCTTTTACGAGTTTTGTTCTGAAAAAAAACAACAGAACACACAGCTTGCAAATTAATAAACACTTTATCTTTGTGTGCAAGATATTACAATAAAATAGATTATTCAATAGTAAATAATTATTTTGTGAACTGGAGGTGACTAGTGGAAAGGATTTTCTATTGATAATGATTATGATTATTATTATTATTATTAGACTACTATCATTATCCCCGCGTCTTACTACCTGTTCAGGTTATACGAACTTACGCTAATGTGTGATGGTAGGGTGATTGTGAGATGAAATGGAGGACCTCCAGATTAACTTGGGATCCGAACCACGGTGGAGGCCTGGCATTCCCCACATTCACAAGATGTCTTGTCAGAGGTGAAGGAAGGGTTTGTCAATCAGATAAATCTGTGCCGGGACCGAGGATTGAACTCCGGACCCCCAACACAGAAGTCTGATAACTTACCCCTAGACCACCAGATCACCTTATATTGATGTTTATTCAAGTGCCCCGAGTCGAAGTCCATACTCCTGGGTGTTATCCTCGTCACCGGGCGAGTGTTAATATCTTACCAAGCTGTGTTTATCTGTTGCGGAGGTAGCGAGATTGGAAGAAGGCTGCCGCGTATAAAAATGTAATCAAGTTTACTACTCGTCTGTTTCATTATGAAGTAGCTGGATATTACTTTTCTCAACAACATCACGAGATGTAATTATTATCCAACAAGAACAAGGCCGACCCGGTTTGTTTTTATTTTCTCATAGAGATAACTTGGATACTCGGGAAGATGGGGAAGAAATACTTGGAGAGCTTTGAAATGTTGTGCTGGAGAAGATCAGATGGGCGGACAGGGGGACAAATGAACAAGTCCTAAGAAGACTTGAGAAGATCAGGTGGACAGACAGGGGGACAAATAAACAAGTCCTAAGAAGAGCGGTGAGAAGATCAGGTGGACAGACAGGGGGACAAATGAACAAGTCCTAAGAAGACTTGAGAAGATCAGGTGGACAGACAGGGGACAAATGAACAAGTCCTAAGAAGAGCGGTGAGAAGAGAACCATTATGGATGTGATTCTTCGGCACGAAGCAACCTGGATCTTACACATCCTTAGGAGGAACTGTCTTCTGCATGACGTCATTGAAGGAACAAATGAAGGGAAAAGGAGCTTAGGAAGGAGGAGGATTAAAATATGGGACGACTTGAAGGAAATAAGAAAATTCTGGGAGCTGAAGGAAGAGGCAGGTCTAAGTTCACTGACACAAGGAATAGACCTGTCGTAAGACAGAACACCTGATAACAATTATCATCTTTAACATTTTTGACCTCTGGCTTATGATGGATCTTTATGGGCTCTTGGGCGAATAAAACTTATAGGGTTGATCTTAAGATTATGTCCGTCCGTTTGTCTGTCTGTTTGTCCATGGGGATACAGCAGAAATGGTTTAATAGATTTTGTTCAAACATTATATAGTCATTATATATTTTAAACGGCTATAACGATCTTGTTGGAAATTTCTATAATGGGAGTTTTACATAATACTGTACACATGAATGTATGTTTATCTTTTAAAGTTTGCAGTTTTTTTAATTGCTTTAACTTGTTCAAAATTTATATTTGAAGTGTACATTTCATATGATTTTCAAAATAATATGTTTGGTATTTCCGAGGCAAGCCCTAAGAAGAGGTACTAATTTACTGATGGTCTCTTTTTGAAAATGTGGCTTCAAACCACAATAGACTATCTGATAATGTATGTACTATTTTGACGTAACATTTATTTATTTTGTTTTTTGTGCGCTGTGCCTTCTGCCCGTCCGGGATATATGTATATTTAAACTGATGGCCTACACATGAGGAATATAATTTAGTGAAAGTGCACTCGCATTCGTATGAAGAAAGGATGTGGGGGGAAAACCATTCACAGCTGGTCTGGGTTGATATCGAACCTTGACATGCCTGTCACCAGAAATCCTGTATCTCGTGATACTGATGACTTTCACCGTGTGACCACTGGCGCGGGGTTACCATCCTGTGGTGGTTTATTATATTATATATCTTAAGGTAGATTTAATGTTTAAGATATTTGTTTAAAATTTGCTTTTGATAAACTTAGAATAGCAACACGTCTTAAACCCGGACGATGTCCTGATGTGCGTCCCATCCATCCGTAGCTGGCCATGTCGGCCGGTTAGTGCGGCCCTCACCATCTGAGGGAAAGCACACGTCCCGAGGAAGTCCTGAACGTGCGTTTGTTTCCCGTTGCTTTCCGCACATTTGATATGTTGCGAGGTATATATCGAATTCCATGATGTATCGATCAAATTATATCGATATATTGGTTGTTTCCGATACATTAAACTGTACTAGAACGGCGGTACTAAGATCGCTGCTGATACGTGATGCTAGTCTTAGCAGTTTTTAACTTAAAGTTGTATTTAGCTGTTGTAAAATTAATAGCCGACAAGTTTATTTAAAAAAATCGGAATATACTGATTCAGTTAGTAAAAATAAATATAAAACATTTTCACAAGCCTTATATCGATATCGATGTTTATTCGTTGATATATCGATAGTTTTTTATCGATATATTGTTGCCATTTTTACTCGTACGCCTACGTCAAGTCACTTTTGATGGATAATCTCAAAGTATTTTCAATTGTTACTGTAAAGAATATGTTTGTATATTCTATGAAAAATTGGAATGTACCTTGGTCCGAGTACGGCGGACGGCGGAAGACCTGGCCGAACCAGACGTCTGGTGACGTCACGACCGCGACGCTGGTCGCCTCTAGGAATGTCCGCCGACCTGTCTTGTCCGTCGTCTTGCCACTCTGCTAAATATAGCGAGGAGTGCCTCTCGGTGATACATTCCGCGACATCGCCGAGTGCAGGAGGAGTGGAGGTGGTGTGGCCCGCGGACTTCCGCGACGCGCAACAAAAAAACATAACAACGGGTACGAAGGAAATTATTTTTTTCCGCTGGAAATTATCCTGCGCCATTTTTACAACAGCTTTTCGGCTAGACAGCTGATTGGCGACCGCATCTTACTACCCGTTTGGGTTGTACGCCTATGTATTAATTTCACTATCGCTTTAGGGATTAAATAAGGTTTTTTGATCGAGAGGAAGTGCATATGCATTTACATGGAAGGGGAGTGGAAAACCATTTAGGGAAAACCACTCTCAGTGCACCGGACCGGGATTTAAATTTAACCCTGATCTCCCAGTCTTCGGCAGTCTAGTCCAACACGAGGGTAGCGCGTTGGACCACGCGGGTCTTAAACTACTCGTATAAAAATACTTCATGGTGCCAGCCTCCGTTCGAGCCGTACCGACTGTTTGTCTGCCGTATGTTGGCGAAGATAGTGCCAACTTCTTACGTATTGAGCCCAACGAATCCCCCTGCCGTTAAGGTGGGTTGAAGTTGAAGTGATTTTGAAATGTTAGTGGGGAAACTTTTTTTTTTCTTGTAATAAAATATTGCTCTAGTACATACACAGTTTAATTTTCTTCACGTGGTGATATCAACAGTTGTTGAATATTTGTCATGAGCATAGCAGTATTAGATGAGACACTTTTTAAATGAAGAGAGAAAGTTGTCATTAAATTCCAGGATATCCTTCACAGATATTCAACAACTGTTATCAATATGTGAGGAAAATTAAACTATATGTTTATACCGGAGCAATATTTGATTTATTTTGGGCAAAAAATAATGTTTTGCCATAAAAACTGAAAAAAATCGCTACGCTTAGCTCGCGTTCCCTACTCTCTCGCCTTAATCTCAGTTTTCTAGACCGAAGCTTATACTTCTTTATTCAAGTAACTCGTCATTTGTCCTCACAAGGCTGACTTGACCCCGTTTCAGACCCACCGCTTCGCAGAAAATCTGAAAGAGCCAGGGATCGAACCCAACACCTTTGCATATGTAGCCAGGAACTCTCGAACACTAGACCGTGCTGATATACGATTAATGAATGTCAGTGGTACGCGTACCCCAGTTTGGGTAACACTTGGCCTCCTTCCACCTCACCTCAAACTCTCAAAGCAGCCCTCCCCGCCTCAATAAACATTTATCTTTATGAAAGTGGGTACTCTGGTTGATGTGTGTCTATGTTTTATGTAAGGGTTCTGTCCGGTCTATTAGCCACTAATTACTAATATATATATATACACACACACACCAGGGTCTGGGCGAGAGCATGAAAGTTAGCTCTCATGTACTAAACCCCCTTCCCCGGGATAGAAGTCCAGAGACTTGTTAATCAAGTTAATGTCCCTGTTCCTGTTTAGTCGCCTTGGCGGATCATCTGCCCCAACGCCCCCCTTCCCAAACCCAACGACCTTCTTTAACGAGTCCGTTACAAGCCCGTGTATATAAAATTCAATAAGATATTATTATTATTATTATCACCGCGTCTTACTACCCGTTCGGGTTATACGCACTCACGCTAATGTGTAATGGTAGGGTGATTGTGAAGATGAAATGGAGGACCTACAGTTTAACGTGGGATCCGAACCACGGTGGTGGCCTGGAATAAGATCTTAAACAAAGGTGTATAAACTTTTTGTTTTTCATTAAAACAATGTATTATGTTTAACGCCGTGGATGTTTTTGTTTTTTCCCGCCGCATATTATTACCGACCGGGTAATGCTTTTTAACCCCGGGGCTAGCACACATACCCCCCAAAAGATACATATTCCCTGGAAACGAAAGTGTGGAGCGTAAAATGGATCTTTATGAATGGAATGATGTCATTTAATAACACATTTGATTGTTATTTGCGTTTTCCTCTTCTCTTGTTTGTTCTCCTACTGTCTGAAAACTCCACCCACTTGGTTTCTGATGTTTGTAAATTTCTGCCCAACTTTTTTCTTCTTCTTTTTTACCGTCTTGACGTTGCCCACTTGTTAATATATCTACGTTTTATTCGACGAGTTTTTAATCTATACCATTGAAACAAAAAATATAAATTCTTAAATTATTCTAAAAATTGTCCTACATTGTCACAAAAATCATTATTTTTTATCTTGAAGCAGGTTTTTTTTAATCATCTACAGCTCAGGACTTATTTTTTATAGTCTCGAAAATATCCAGTAGGAGTTTTACTGCCAGGATGTAGATTGAAAAGGAAGCATCTGTATCTATAGTTAAGGAAAAATAAAACTGTAGTATTGAATTTCAGATCAATGTTGTCCGAGCGCAAATAGTAGATTGGGTGTATATACTCGTCATAGGAAGAGGGGAAGTGCTATAAGCAGGTCAACAAGAAGCCCCGCGCGGTTAATTGCCCATTCTCTTCCGTCTCTTTCTATTTCGTACATCGGGGGCTAAGTGTGGCAGTGCTCATAGTGTTTTACTTGCGTTAAAAGCTAAGATGCAACCCGCTTTGCTGGGTTCGATTCTCGGCTGATAGCTTGGGTATTTTTTTTAATCCTAAGAGTAATTATACCAGTGGTCTCCAGGAGTTGGTAAATTAGGCTTGTTATATTTAAGACGCGCTCTGATCCACACCTCCATATTCACATCGCCGGTACTTGTAGACAACCTCCATAGGTGTACCCTGGGCAATGCTCTGTGCCACCAGAGTGCCTAATTATACTACTATAAAGCCACACGGCTGACTCACTCACTGACATTAATGTTTACCCACTTCCAGGTGAGATAGAAACTTTAAATTTGACAAATGTATAACTTTTAACCTGTGACCGACGGGAAAATTCCGAAATGTTAAGTTGGTGCGGACCTTTATTTGGGGGTATTTTGCTAAACGGTAAGACCTATAAAAAAGGCTCTGGAATTTCATTAGTTTACATCCACTGTTAAAGAAAACCCACTGGGGGTTTGGGGGCGGATCCCCTAACGATCAAAGCGAGTAGTCTATGTACAGGCGACCGAACTGGATGCCACGCACCTTCTGGTCACTAATGCCATACGCAATCCTTAAGACCTTGACCTTGGCTCGTTATTTCCATCGCACGAGAGGCTCAGCTGCCGGCGTAGGAGGACCCTCTTGGTCCTCTCATTGATCGCTGGGGTGCACTGACGTCACTGCGCTCTCGGGACAATAGAGTGGGGGGGTGAAGGGGTAGTTGCCGCCCGCCCACTAATCCTCACTTGTCCGGACGGAGTGTCCTTAAGAGTCCTGCTGCAATGGGAGGCTCGAGCCAGCGGTTCTAGTATCCTTATGGGAGGGGAGATCTGTCCGAACATTATTACCTCAGTAGATAGCGTGTCTGCCTACTGGGAAAGAGGGGTCTTGGGTTCATTTCGTGGTTTGACCACCAAAATAACTTTTAAAATGAGGCTTTTCTTTTCACAAGAATAAATATCGTCCGTTTTTTTTTATCGCGTCTCATTATTCGTTTGGGTTATACGTATGTATTAGTCGCGCGAATGTGATAGGGATAAAGGCCGATTCACACAAAACTAAGCTAATATTTGCTTTGCTAACCTAACTCCATAGAAAAATAGCGGACCATGTATTTAAATGTGTTGGTTCACACAGAAAGCTAAGCCATGCCTTGCTACGTCGCACTGTTTTTTCCGATTGCTGGCCGGACAATTTTTTCATCTCCCATCTTGAGCCATCTTACGTAGCGCATGCGCATAAAGTAACTTGGACTCCGTGTTAAAAAGATACGGTGCTGGTTTGGAGAAAGTAACCAAAGAAGTGTAGAAGTTTTGTTTCGCGTGTATTTAAGTAATATTATATTTAGGTTTTATATTTAATAAATGTGTTTATATTAAAATGGAAAAGCTAATTGAACAATTCAAACTTCCACCTCCTGAATTTTCTTCATCTTTCAAAACAACTGCTAACAGCAGCATATTTTCTTCCTCGGTACTATCATCTGAGCTCAAACGGACATTCTGGAGAACGCCATCATAACTAAACTTCAGTGGAGCAGACCAGAAAGAAACAACACTGAATTCTGGAGGGGAAAGAGGGAACAGTGATGAGTTTAGCAATGAGTATGAAACCATATGGATAAAGTCTTAGCACAGCACAGCTTAGCATTCTGTGTGTATCGGCCTTTAGGAAGGTTGAATTTAAAGGAAGTGTTCCCGCATTTTCGTCTAGGGAGGGTCTAAAACCAGCTAATAAAAACCACGCTCAGTACACCAGACTGGAGGAAAAACCAACAATTTGGATCCGTGGTTAGATATCCCACGTGATGCGGATTGTCTTTATAGGGAGCTGTGCTCACTAAAAAATGTTTGGATCATGGAGAATTCTATAATATTCCGTGATTTTAATGAAAATACGGTTTCTTATGTCGGACTAATGCCCTGACATTGCGTAAGTATACAATATTCAGATGTAAATGATTGAAATAATAAAAAAAAATCTGTTGCTGTTCCTTTAGGTTGCTCAACTCTACAATTGCCTGATGTCTTAGTTTACTGTAGCAGTCTCGTGTTTGGGCGAGTTGCGCTTTCAAGATACTCTCAGGACTCGTTGCTTCTCTTTTGAGACATCTTAGTCGCATTCGTATAATCATTAGTTGAGCCATTTATTATAATTAAATCGAGAACGTGACTGGACGTCACTTCCGTTTGGTTTGTCGGTGAAGAGGTCAGGGTGTAAATCCCAACTGGGGGTACTAGGGGTGATTTTTCCTAAACGGTTACTTCCTTATTCCTCCACGCGAATAAAGGTACATTTTCTTTAAATTATACCTACCCCACAAGTGTAATTGAATGTGGATATCTCGGATGGGTAGTAAGATTCAGTACGAATAATTTATAAACTAGGATATGAATGCTCGTGGGCTATCAATGTATCGCGAATGTCTCAAAAAAGACAAATATTTGGGTCAAACCCTGTCAAAAAGTTGGAAACCTCTGGTATAGTATTATTTTGTTACGATAGAATGCCTTCCAAAGCTAAAAGGCAAAAAAAAAAAACTCGTGGACTCGCTTCGGTGGGCGAATGGCATTAGGCATCATTCTCGTGTTAGACAGGCCTGCTGAAGACTGAAATATCAGGGTTCCAATCCCAGTCGCGGTGATTTATATAGTGCTTGTCCTAATTTTTGTAAAATTTACTTTGCCAGTTATGTCGTGATAGTTGTCTATATTGTTTGAACTTAAAGCTTCTCTACTGAGTTAAGTAGGAAAACATCACCCTTACGGATGGGTCCATTGTAAAGTGAACACTTAAGTGCTCTCATTTCCAAGTTGCAATAAACGTCAGCTCGGTACTCACAGGCTGACTTGCTGAGAGATGTAAATTATAGACACTTGTCTAAACAACTACTACTCTTTCTCGTGGGTAGTAAATTCACACACACAAAAAAAACGGGAGCACTGCCAATTTTTTTTAACACCTCAAAGTATTTGTATTTTTTTTGATAGGGTTTTCTATTGTTTAGTGTCTATTTATACAATTTAAATTTTGTATTATTTTGTTTTTAAACTTGTTATCATCTTTATATATATATATATATATTCCTCTTGAACTCTTCTCGTAGGTTCAAACCCAATTATTGTGGTCGATAAATTTTTCTTGCTCGATATAAACCCGTAACACAACTTCCTTCGGAGGGGAATTAAAGCCGTCGGTCCCATCTCGATTGTGGACATGTATTTCCCCTTTCTCACATACCTTTCAGGGTTCTTTTACATTTGCCGGCAAAATTGGTAGGCAGTTTCGCTCTCGCTCATAGAAATTTTCGTGTGCTGGCATAATCAATTCGTTCAGAACGTGCTTTTTAAATACCTCGAATAGTAACTCGTGTTTTGAGCTATAAATTGGTACGTATGTATGATAGGATTCTGCTGGTAAGGTTGTTGTTTTTCGATAAATGGTGATAACATTTTAATATAATATCTATCTATTTCTTATAATGTTTTTTTATCACCGCGTTTTACTAGCCTCTCAGGTTCCTACGCTTCTTATAATATTAAATTCTAATCACTCGAGATTAGCTATCAAACGCAAAACCTTTAGAGCGGCCGCCATATTTAAATGGATAACCAGATCTAAAAACCATATATCAAAAAATGTT
>CABEEJ010003342.1:0-59453 GCA_901482245.1 Timema douglasi
CTATATATTACAATGTTTTAAGATATTTGAAAGCGCCGTACAATTATTTTGATATTAATTTAAATTGTATATTGGATTATTTGTTTCATTTTACAGTTTTATTCCACGTTTTATATGTTCAAAACTGACTTTGGTTTTTGTATTGTGATACATAAAAATGTTGTGTTTCAATCTACAACACGTCTGTACCCTGTGAATTATATGTTCATATTTACGGTAAGTGATGTAATTTTATACTTAATTTACAAATATTATATTAATTTCAAAATATGTAAAATATTATTTCACCTATAGTTTGCAATATATCATGGGAATTTATGTAATTACATAATTTACACTTATCTTATACATATAATAAATAATTTTTAATAAAGTACAAATTATTTGTTGGTATGATTATTGCTTTTACAGGTTTCACAGACAATGCTGATTTAAAATACCTTAGGGAGAACATAATAATTAGACACATCAAACAATCAAACAAGGAATATTTATAGTTAGATTAGGCGATTTTAGAGGACTATTTGAACGTCTGATATAAGTTCAAAGTAAAATATCTCAAAATTTCCAGAGGATCCAGGTTCCACTACTATGTAGGGTTGTTGCAGGTATCTAGTACTACCTATACCACCAAGTGTGCTCGTGCCGCAATTTCAAATATAGAAACGGTGACATTTTAAACTTGGCGATTTCAGACGACTAATTGCATGTCTGATATAAGTTCAAAGTCAAATATCTCAAAATTTCCCGAGGATCCAGGTTCCATGACTATGTAGGGTTGTTGTAGGTATCTAGTACTACCTATACCACCAAGTGGGCTTGTGCCGCAATTTCAAATATAGAAACTGTGGCGCCTTAAACTTGGCGATTTTATGAGGCCAGCTGATAAAAGTTCAAAGTCAAATATCTCAAAATTTCCAGAGTATCCAGGTTCCACGAATATGTAGGATTGTTGTTGGTACCTAGTACTACCTATACCACCAATTGGGCTTGTGCTGCAATTTCAAATATAGAAACTGTGGCACCTTAAACTTGGCGATTTAAGACTATTAATTGCATGTCTGATATAAGTTCAAAGTCAAATATCTCAATATTTCCAGATGATCCAGGTTCCACGGCTATGTAGGGTTTTTGTAGGTATCTAGTACTACCTACACCACCAAGTGGGCTTGTGCCGCAATTTCAATTATAGAAACGGTGGCATTTTAAACTTGGCGATTTTAGACTACTAATTGCAGGTCTCATATAAGTTCAAAGTCAAATATCTCAAAATTTCCAGACGATCCAGGTTCCACGACTATGTAGGGTTGTTGTAGGTACCTATTACTACCTATACCACCAAGTGGGCTAGTGCCGCAATTTCAAATATAGAAACTGTGGCACCTTAAAATTGGCCAAACTATTTGTTGGTCAAATGTGAGTTTGAATAGTGTATTTTCTTAAAGTTCCCAAATAACTACATTATCGTACCGCAGACTGTGGCACTTTAAACTTGGCGATTTTAGAGGACTATTTGCATGTCTGATGTAAGTTCAAAGCCATTGAGGGTTAAAAAAAACTGTTATTTTATTGGGGCAATTTCAAATATCAAACTGTGGCACATTAAACTTTACGATTTTAAAGAACAATTTTCATGTCTACTCATTTATGAATTTCTTTGATTGAATTATTTTATCTGTGGTGGTTTCAATCATGTAATTTATAACCAAATCTGCTTTCATGCGTTATCTATGATTCTGTTTGGAACTATATTATATTGTTAGCTTTATTAATTTTTCCAATGTTGGATAGAAACGGTTAGTTTATTGTGGATGTGGAGCTTTTCAGCCCTCTAAGTTTACTGTGGAGCTTTTCTGTCCGCTAAATAACAGACAGATGATCGTTTACATGCAGAAAACCCCGCAGAATTAATGGATATTACTGATAAAATAAAAACTTGTGTTACTTTAGTTTTTTTGGTAAGTTAATTAATATTTATAATAGAAAGCCCATGCTTGAAAAAGTACTGAACACATTTAGATGAGCTTTTGAAGCTTTATTTATTTCATAAAATAATTAGGTTATGTATTACATTTTAAATAAACCCCAACCTTATATTTATATCAACAATCACTGAATACTCCAGTGGTCACCAATTTAATTTTATAACTTTACACTACAATAATTTAAAACAACTGTGGTCTGACAATTTATAAAGATATTTGTCTGTAACCTACAAATATAAATAGGTGCAATGCTTTATTTAAAAAGAAATTAAAATAATAATTGAAACACTGAAATATGTACTTACGGTTTGGTAAAAATTAATAAACCAAAGTACCTACTGAAATATAAACTAGAGTTTGTCTCAACCTTGTGTTCAGCCTTCTATGAGATAGGGCTTCAACAGAATTTCTCAATGATCCACATATGTTGTGTAATTTTCTGATTTTCTTAAAAAACTTATATCAGTTGACTCGGTAGCCTACTTGTTCTTTGTGAAGCTCATTTTCAAAAGAACCAACTCATAATATGTGTAGGCACTGTTTTTTTTCCTAGATTTATTCTCTCTTCCCTCCATGCAAATGTAAATAGATTTCTTCTAAAACTCTACTTTACTCATCCTGTATCAATTTAAATTTGTTGATTGATGCTTAAAGGAGCTCATGCTCTTTACATAACCATTACAAAATTAAATAGGGAAGTTTATATAGGCCTAGGGCCAGTAACCAAAACGGGTGCTAAGACCCAATGAAAAAAACATATTGGTATATAGGTAGTCCACAATAAATGTGTTCACGGTCTGGATTCAAATTAAATTCTGTTGATTGATAACCTTTGGTCAAGATCTTTTATTTTATACCTGTATGAATCTGGATGGCATTGAATCCTATTTGCTTATTTATTGAAAATGGAGTCGGCAAAATGTATGCAAACCACAACTCCAACACCTTTTGATTTTATGTGGACCTGGAAAATTCCATTAATCCTGTCAATAGACGGCATAACCCGCCTCGGTGGCGTAGCTGGCTAACACATTTATTTCGTGTTGAGCTAGACTGCCAAGGACGGTGAGATCAAGGTTTGAATCTTGGTCGGGTGAACTCAGGGTGGTTTTTCCTAAATGATTTTCCGCTCTCCCTCCAAACAAATTCGAGTTTACTTTATCTAAATTCAACCTCCCCAATTCCTAATCCATTAGCGTAATTAGTACTTAAGCGTATATAACCTGAACAGGTAATAAGACATGAAGATAAAAAAAAATAGACGCCATAGATTATTACCAATATATAATTTAAAACCTTGCATACTATGAAGTTATCATATGTAATATTTGAAGAAGGATGTCTCAAATGCAGTTACTTAAATTTAGAGAAATTTACTTCTTTTCCAGATCCTACTGTTGGAAGTCAACCACCATGTGGCCAAGCAAAGCACACAGAAGGCAAATGCTGTCGAGGAAGTGTCAGACTTCAAGGAGTTCAAAAAACTTCTCCGTACCAAAAACAATGTGTTGGTGTGTTTTGTAAGCTCATCCAAGCAAGCTTCGCCCATTATCAAGATATTCAGAGAGGCTGCCGAATCTGTCAAGGGACAGGGAACTATGCTGCTCATAGATTGTTCTGGGTGAGTAGAAAGTGATTTTAAAGTTTCTTGAGAAATTTAAGTTTTCTCAGGGACAGCTCATACTTGTATATTAAGTTCTGTCTTGGTAGCTTAGTTGATAAAGAGTTGTATTCAGGGCCCTAACAATTAATAGGGTCTATTATATTATGCTTAATACAGTTTAGAAAAAAGTGTTTAAAAAACATTTTTCTAAACTAGAGATGTACATAGGCTTAGTTTATGATTTATAATTTAACTGTAATCTTTGATTAAAAATGGTCTGGATTAAAACTCTCTAAAATAAAAAATAAAAAAAATTAGAAATAAATTTCTAGTAGGATTTAAAACATAATTCTTAATAAATTTTATTAATCAAAAAATAGCTCTAATGGAAAATAACTCATCACTATGTTTTTATATTATATTGTAGCGGCCTATTATACCCTAGTACATTTTATGAACCAACTGATTATTGTATATCAATAAATGAGATACAAAGTACCCTAAGCAAATACTAAGAGACACACAGCACCCCTCCTGGCTGATAATGTGTCTACATGATGAATATTCCGCCACACAGGGACTTGAGCCTAGGACCCCTGGTTCACTAGACAGACAACACTAAAGACTCAGCTAATGTGTTGGACTGTGTGTTCATTAAGCTTAAGCAAGTTTTTGTGTGGATAATGGTGACTTTGTATTCAGGGAGTCCAAGAAGATGTGCAAGAAGCTGAAAGTGAATCCGAACCCATTTGTTTTGAAGCATTACAAGGACGGGGAGTACCATAAAGATTACGACAGATTGCAGACGGCTCAGTCCATGGTGAAGTTCATGAGGGACCCTGCGGGGGACATACCATGGGAAGAGGACTCTGCTGCTGAGGATGTCATGCACATATCAGACGCTCTGGTAAATATTAAAAGAACTACGGTAAACCTTTTGACTTAATATAGGCTACCAATACTCAGAGGTTTCTAGATGATTCCTACAGGCATAGCATTGGTGGCGGGGATGGGGAGTGAGGGGGCCAATGTGCTTCACTCTTAACTGAAAGTCCATGGTTTCGAGTCTGGCTGGGTGTGTATTTGGGGTGGCTTATTCCACATCACATCAAAGTGAATTTTGGTGCATTTCCTTAAAATTTTCACAATTTGCCATCTTATATTAGATAGCCTGGACCCTTAAACTATGTCCTTATGGTCAGTAAATGTTGCTCGATGTAGAACACCAAATAATACTTGATACAAAAAATTACACATGACCGGACGGGAACTTGAAATGAGACGTGAATCAGACATGAAATTTCACTACATCTGATCATACACAATGTAAAAGCATTAAAAAAAAAAGAGGTAAGAATATTACTCTACTTCATATATCACACCATGTGCTCTAGTGGACATAGTTCTTGGCTAAAGATTCAAAAGTGCCAGATTCGATCCCCGGCATTTCCATAATTTTTCTGTTAAGCATCGGGTCTGAACTCAGCCTCGCTAAGACAAATAAGGAGCTACTTGAATAAATAGGTAGCAGCTCTGGTCTAGAAAACTAAGATTAATGACCAGTGTTTGTTGCGCTGTCCACATAACACTCTCTATCCGCAAATGTTAGCAGTATCATCGCTAACTGCAGCAGATGCTCTGTTGGTACAGCTCGATTGCGGGCTCATACCATAGAGTTTTTTTTTCTCTCCATGCAAAATATCTTTTAGCTCTTTAAATGTATTCCAGCCTATTCAAGCAGCGACACATCCTTGAGGGTGCTCCTACTGAGCAAGACTTACTGCCGTTTCTGTGTTATTACAGTTATTTAGAGTCACCTGCTGCTCACTTACTTCAAGAATATAGAATAAACTATAAAGAGAGACGGAAAACAAACAAAGTATAACTTTCATTACGAAAATTGAATCACAGTGTACACTTTACACTTCTGCCAACTACACTACATAAAGAGAAACACGGTTCACACCTTACATCAAACAAAGTGATAATTTTTGCCTCTTAAAAAAAAATTAATCACTCCTGCTTAATCTCTGGACATAACTCTTTAGCATGCAAGTGCATCACACCAAGTCAAAGGATCAAATATTTGTTGAGGTGTCATTTTTTTAATATAGTTTATTTTAACACTAACCCTGTGTACTTTTCTTCATAGATGCTGAATAGGTTTTTGAAGAAGGAACTAAAGCCCACCTTAGTGATGTTCTATGCTCCTTGGTGCGGATTCTGTAAACAATTGAAGCCAGAGTATGCGGCCGCAGCAGCGCAGCTCAAGGGTCACTCTATATTGGCTGCTATTGATGTCAACAGGCCGGAGAATACTGTGATAAGGCACCAATATAATATCACAGGATTCCCTACCATGCTGTATTTTGAGTAAGTTGTTGACAAAACTTGAATTAGTTTAGAGTTAAATGTGATAATTGGTAAGTATGACTGTTAAATTTTACAATAAATTATCAATGACTTATACTACTTTTGATATACAATTATAGTAAAGATAGGCGGTATTTGTACAGCTACCATAAAACATATTAGGCTCACAGATACAACCAAAACAAATTTTATATATTTCCACAAATTTTAGAGATGTTTAAATCATTACCATACTAACTAACTAACTCACTTTCTGTTCTTGAAGGAACTCAAAAAGTTCATGGCAACCAGAGTATAAGCTCGCCATTATATTATATCTTGAAATACTTCCATTCATTTCCTAACTTGACACCCCATCTCCTTCAAATATACTTTAACATCATCCTTCCATTGACATCTTGGTCTATCAATACCGATCTTCAGGTTTACCTACTAAAATCTTGTGTGCATGCCTATCGTCGTCCATACACACCACTTTACCACGCCACCTCAGCCTCTGCTCCTTGATTATGTTGGGGATTAATACAAGCCATGATTCTAGTTTCAACTAGAACACCATATTTCATGTCTGAGGATGATGCCGTAGAGCGTCGAAACATGTAACATAACTAATAACGGGCGTTCTCTACGAAGCCTAAAAAAGGAGCAAGGGACTCAGATAAGAAAATAGAATTCAATAATACAATCTTAAAAAAAATTTTAATTTCAACTATTCAATATTGTCAATTTTCCAATTCAACTTATTCTATTTACTGCTTCAATTGTATAACTTAAAAATTTAACATCATTCCAGTCATGAACAATCTTTAGATATAATCTGGTTAAACTATATAATTTTAATGTAATACATGTTCACTTGTCTAATGACTCACATTTTAATGTGTTTTTTAGTGTTTGTTATCTTATATGTTAATCAATGACATTTTTAAAACTTATTTCTATTTAATGTCTCTTTCTATATAATAATTTACATTCAACATTAGTTTTTTAATACATCTGTTGAGTTAATGTTAAATTGACAATTCCCACTTCAATTAATCTTCTTTGATCATCCATTAAAGTTTATTATCACATTACAAATCTTTCTTATTATCTTTATTCTAAATAATAATTTACATTGAATTCTACAAACATTATATATCTGCTTCCTTATTACCATTTCATCATGTTTTTTAAGAATATTTCATTGTGTAATGTTCTCCATTCCCCTATTTGCTCATATCTTTCATTATGTAACTTTCTCCATTCCCCTATTTGCTCATCCTCCTTAGGCTCACATATCTTTCATGGCACTTTGATATTTGAATTATAATGAAGATATTTTGATCATCTCCTGATCTTGGTCACGTGTACCCTTTATTTACCTTGGAAGGTAACAAGCCTACCCTTCTTGTTTCTGTGTTTTACTCTCTTCTGCTAAAGAAGGGACTGATGTACTCTGAAAATTACATAATTACAGACTGTTCACGATAGGTTTTTACCTAGATGACAATTCGAAAATCATATGTTTAGGTTTTGTGTTGCCAACACTTGTAAAAGATCACTGTTTTGTTATAAATGTAAAGATCTTTAAATACCATGTTATATATTACATTTAAAATAATGTAAACTTAAGTTTTCTCATACTATTTCATTTTTCTAAATAATTTATTTTTATCCAACTTGAAACGATATTTTAAACATGATTAAAAGTACTTATTCTTCGTTTTGGAACTTTATTGATTTGGTGTATTATAGTGCACACATCAATACTTTTTAATACAGGCATCGTATTTACTCGGAAAAGAGAAAATTGTTGTCATTTTTTTTTACATACAATAAATGATTTTATGATTATTTATATCTTATTTTGGAATATTTAACTGAATAAAATATTTTCATCAACTGCGTGTCTTCATCATTGTAAAAAACTTGTTTACCGTTATGTTCAATCATATGGTTTAGATTCGTCAGTGGCCATTTTGAAACTTATGTTCGTTAGAAGTTTTTGTGAAAGTGGTGTGAATATTTTTTTAAGTGGAATAAAACGATAAATAAACTTTGTGTCCGTCCTCAAAATAAATATATAAATAATATTAGCTTAAATTATTGTGGTTAACTATCACATTAATATATTGCCATCTGTTTTCATTACAGTCATCCAAACTGATATATGTCAGTTTTTAGCATAGTGATATATTAAGGATTACTTCTAGTGACATTTTGAGCTGTCATCCAGGTAAACTTAGGTTGTGAATGAATTGTATGTGTATGTTTTAATTGTGAAACCTACAGTGGCCTACAGTTTTCTGGTAATTGTGTAGGCCTTGCCCTTCTATTCTCTTTCCAATGTTTAATTTAATACAGCCGTTTGGTGCCATTCTTACTTTGCTTTCTTGTTTTTGTAAAATGCTTATATTACAGTATTCAGTCAAAGTACGGCTTTATTTTTAAGGTTGAACATATTATATAATATTTTAATAGTTTGTAACGTAATGTTTTTTATTTCTTAAATTAAAGATAAATTAACTTTTTTCCCCTCTGGAGTGACAAAGATCCAAAGGTGATCAAAATAATTCTATAATTTGTGTAATTTCTTGTGTTTTAATGGTATCTTTGGTCTTGCAAACTGTACCAAAGAAACAAAGTACTAAATAGTAGTGCTGGGCCGATGCTGATCCGATTATTGACCAATTGAAGGGGTCGGGGCAAAAACATAAAAACCCTCATTGATATAAATGGGACATTTTCACTATTTAAGCTTCTATAAAATCCTGAAATCGAGCTATAAAAATAAGTAAAATGTTCCTAGATATTAGTTATCCTCAAGGTCTTGATTGACTATAAAAACAATTTGTAGCTCAAGTGGTATGCAACCAGAAATCACTGCCTACACATTTTCTTGTCAAATGACGATAATCATGTTTTACCCCAACCCCCTCAGTTATGGAACATTCAGTTAAGCCATTGATTGCTCTCGGCATTTTGATCCTGATTAGTTTTGCAAAAAAAATTTAACTTTGTAGGTAAGAAGTCAGGTAGTGGTAACTCACCAGTTATAAGCTGAATCTTCACAGTGTTACATCGGTAGAGGGTGGCTACATCACAGTGTTGTTTATCACAGATCTTATGCTTAAATTATATTGTTGCAGAAATAACATTACAGTTCATGTTTTCATCGTTAGTAAACATACTTATAGATAACTTCTGATTCTGATTAATATTAAATTCAAGTCCCTCTTTTAGTGTCACAAAAGCTTCCCTGTGAAATAATGACATTCACTCTTGGTGTTGAAAGTTATGTAACATAGGTAGGAGGTGGGAGGGGCCTCAATGTAATCTTGGTGTTATATGAGGGGAAGAGGGTAAAAAATGTAATAAAAAAGCATTGTTGTTTATGAACGACCCAAGTACATGAGGAAGTGAGTGTTGGGGTTTGAAAGAGTAGGGGGTTGTTTACTGGCTAGAGAGGAAAAATGTTTGAAAAGACATAATGACAATCTTTTCGGCTTGGCATTAAGACATTGAGAGAAAGATAAATTTTAATACTTGTTTAATGTGCAATGTCAATGAACATCACTTAACATTATAAGTTTTCTCACACTGTATTTATGCTATAATTGTGTTAAAGGATATTTCTAGTAAAATTTTAGCTGGCATACATTTATAAACTATTTAATCACATATTATAATATTAACATCTAAATAGCACTGTTAAAGGTAAATACTAAATGTTAATTCACTGTTTATTGATATAAATTATAAAGTTAATTAAAGTGAGGTAGAATCGAATTGTTCTCGACAAATTGAGGCCTTCTTCTTATGAATAGAGCTAAACAAGCACTATAATTTTATGGGGGAAGGGAAAACCCTGTTTCCACTGTTGCCAATATTGCAACAAAACAAACTAAACAAGTATATTTAATAATTTATTGATAACATTTCCTTTGAATAAAAGGTTTTTTCCTCTTTAATTTCTAGAAATGGATATCAAAAATATATATACGAGGGTGAAAATAATAAAGATGGTCTGATAGGTTTCATGAAGAACCCTCGTAAACCAGCTGGTAAACCTAAAGGATCTGAGTGGGCCCAAGTTAAAAGTGAGGTGGTGCATTTAACTAGCGATACATTTGATGCGTTTTTAAAGGTAAGAGTTTTTAACCGGTTAGTCTTTTAATTTTGTAAGTTAATCTGATTATTTAATCATATTTGGATGTGTTTCTATTGACTTCATAGGAGGGATTCTGTCCAACCAGTTGGATATCGAACCATTGGCCCCACAGTTGGCCGCCATTTCTAACCAGTCGAACTTCTCCAGTCTCCTCCTCTCCATCTTCTTCTTTATATATTGTCCGTGGCAACCAGTGGGTTCAGTAGAGCTTCTCGGGGTTAATTAAATAATGGTGGGGGTGGAGAACATAGCTGATTATAAAAATTGAAATTTATTATGTTGATTCTGAAGTTTAATTTTAGAGAAAAGTTAATAAACATTTTGTTACAATTTAAGCTACTAGTTATGTGATGAAAAGATAAAAATAATTGGTACATGAAGATAGACATGACATGGTTTTATTTGTGCTAAATTAGCCACATCGTGGTCTTTCTTTTTTCTCCACCCATCTCTCAACATTCTAAAGATCACACTTGAAGAACGACTATTCGTACCTCTTAGAATACGTCTTGATATCTCGCAAGCTAACCAGGAAGTGTGTCAATCAACTGGCTTTCATCAAAGCTAGGTTCAGCTAGAAACCCTATCCCTTTCTCATAAACCAAACCACTAAATGAGCTTACTTAGACTGCATACTACACTCTTGTCTGAAAAGATTTTTGAATTGGAAGGGGGTGAGTTAGAAGAAAAGGGAGATAGTGGTATAGTTGATACCTTAACTTTTGTTTTTGGAGTGCCACTATTGGAAACTTTCTCTCCAGCGTGTAGGGAAGTGGTTCGCAAACTTTTCTTTTGTATGTTACAGTATATCTCCTCGAGGTGAAGCACGCCACATCAGTCTTTTAGGTTGGCAAACGTCGAACTGACGTCAGACGCGCATGTGCTTCTAGCCCATTGACATAACCATTCTCTTTGAGTGTATTGTGTCTGCTAGATGTTTGATGGGCTTTGAAACTAGTGAATATGTGCTGTATTTAAATTTTGTATTTATTTCTGGTAGGATTTTAATGATAAATGGATAATTTTTTGGTAAAACAGAAAAAAATCACTAATGCAGCTGCGGAATATCAAAGTGTAAATGAACGTGGAAATGAACAAGTGTAAGTGTGAGATTCATGCAATCTGCTCTGCAGGCAGTACCGTTACTTGGTACAACGACGGTTACCTGAACTATTTTAGCCATTTATTATAATCTGGTGTAAAACAAGCAAAATCTATGAAAAAAAGAACAACTATAGGTGAAAAAGCCCAATTAGCCAGCTATAAAGTGGCTAGATAGTAGCAATAAATATGCAGCCCCACAGCATTGCTGAGGATTTGATTTTGCCTGCATGCAAACAAATTGTTAGATAAATTTTAGGAGACGCAGCTGAGAGAGAAGTATCTTTAGTACCTTTGTTAAATGATACAATTTCTTGTCGTATTGATGACATGTCTTCAGATATTGTGGAAAATGTAGCTTAAAAATTGAGCGACGGGGTAATATTTGCCCTGCAGTTGAATGAGTCAACGGACATCAGGTAAAAATGTTGTGTATTGAGCTACATCAGATTTGTTGACAATGATGGAATAATTGAACAATTTTCGTCGTGCACAGAATTATTTAACATGCCAACAGGATTAGATATATTCAACTCCATCGCTAATACCTTAGGAAACAATGGACTAAGCTGGAAAAAATGTGTTTCTGTATGTACAGATGCTGCACCATCAATGACTGGGAGATTCAAAGGTTTGATTGAAAGATTAAAACGTGAATTTCTGAACATAGGTGCCACTCATTGCGTTATACAGTGTGAGGTTCTAGTGGCGAAAACTCTCCCAGCCGAACTTAAAGGAGTTTTGCTCTTTGTTATTAGGATGGTCGACTACATTAAATCACAAGCTTTAGAAACACAACTTCTCAAAAAAATGTGTCTTGAAGCTGGCTCTTGCCATAATACATTAGTTCTACACACTGATATTCGTTTGTTGTCAAGGGGAAAAGTTCTCACAAGATTTTATGAATTTAAAAACAAGTTATTTAACCTCTTTACTCCTAAAAACCCTGGATTTATTTCCCAATTAAATGAGGAGGAGTGACTTGTCAGGCTAAATTACTTGGCTGATATTTTCAGCCATTTAAATATCCTGAATGCAAGTATGCAACACAAAGAAGAAAATGTGTCAACCTCAAATGACAAACTTAATGGTTTCTTAAATAAGCGATACACTGAAAACTATAAATGGAAAAGAAGCAGATGAAAATGTTTCCTTCTACAGCTGAAGTAGATCCTCAAGTAAAAACTACATCTAGATTGATCTTGGAACATCGGTCACTTCTTGAAAATAAATAGAAGCAGTACTTCCCCTATCTCACCGTCACCGAATATGACTGGGTACGCAATCCATATGTAGTATTGCTTGAAGTAACAACCACCTCACTCTGGAAAAAGTTGAGGAACTTGCTGAACTACAGGCAGAACACTCTACAGCTGAAATATGGAGAACTACCACTTGCTAAGTTTTGGATTTTAGCAAAGAAGAAGTATCCAGCAGTATCCAAATGAGCTGTTAGAACGCTGTTGCCATTTTCTACTGCATACCTCTGTGAACTGGGATTTTCGGCACTTACAAACATAAAGAATAATAAACGAACAGGAAATGCGGGTCTGTTTATCATATGTACGTCCAAAATAGAGGTTTTGTGCAAGAAAAGACAAGCCCATGTGTCACATTAACTCGAGCTATTTGTATCTATTGTTTCAACTATTTTAAATTATAAATATTTCAAATGGTCATATTTTATTACTCTTTTATTTTTCCTATTAATATATTTTTATTTAATATATAATTTTTTTAATATCCAGTAAAATAACTACGCCAATTTTGCAGCACACGCTCTGAGAACCACTGGTATAGGGTTTACAATGAACATATTGAAAGTGAGTTGTTTAGAAATATATAACTTTGAAGTGCTGCTATCACTGAGGACTGCAACGAGCAGCCCCATGACTAAGGACTGAACTTGGCTCAAAGAGCACGGCAAAACTCCTGTAAGGCCATGTATCCGCTGTTTCCTTGTCTTTGAGCTAGGCCGAATGGGCATTAAGACATGCATGCACAATTTTAATATTTGAAAGCAACACATGCAGCTTAGAACTATGTCATCATCATGATGAACTGTTACCAGTTTGTAGCCAGGTTTGTTTAGTAAAATGCCTCCATCTCCCTCTGTCCTTCCACCATTCTTCCTCCTGCACTCTCTTCCCCACTCCTCTCACTCACAAACTTGCTGCTCTCTGTTCCTCCCATTTCTTCTTTGGTCTCCCTTGTGGTCTCTTCCCTACATACTTCATATCCATTAATATTCTTGGAATCCTCTCCCCTTCCATCCTCACTATGTGTCCATACCATATATTATACATTAATTCAACCCCAATGTTATATTAAAAAACTGTTTACCATCTGATTACTTAAATACCTACTGTTTAAATTAATCAACTCACTCAAACGGAGACTTTATAACATTTTCTATTAGCATCCTTACTTTGGTTAGGTATAAACAGGGGCTAAGTTAGGGAACACAAAGGTCTGGCAGTCTGAGATATTAAGACAACTACAACCTTCCAACTTTTTCTATGATACTTGTCTGTGGTGCTTTGGTGAATAATAATCTTTTGTGCATTACAAACTGACCAATACTAATGCAAAATGTTGCTCTAATTGATAAAAATATGTATGATTGGATAGTTGTTAAGTTTGAATTTATTAGATTATCTATGTATTAAATAAACCCGCCTCGGTGGCTTAGTTAGCTAACACACTGGTCCTGTTGAGCTAGACTGCCGAGGATGAGGAGACCGAGGTCTGAATCTCAGTCGGGTGAACTGGGGGTGGTTTTCCCTAAATAGTTTTTCACTCTCCCTCTACACAAATGTGAGCTCACTTCCTCTAAATTCAACCTTCCCAATTCCCATTAGCATAATTAGTACTTAAGTGTATAACCCAAACAGGTAACAAGACGCGGTGCTAAATAAATATATATTAAATAATGAGTACAGTACTGAACAAGAGTAAAAAATGGTGATAAAGAATGGGTTATTCTAGAGTAGGTACTATCATCACTATTGAATAAAATAAAACTAACAAAGTATTGGCATGACCTGCTTCTGATGCCACGCCTTGACACTGACACACTTTGGTCATGATATTATTGTCTTACCTTTTGAATAAGATAAAAGCTAACTAAAACTATCCATGTTTGTTTAGTGTTGTGAAGTTACAGTACACAGGGTTGCCAGGCGCCTGAAAAAAACCAGGGGATAACATAGGAATTTTCGCAAAAAAAAATCTAATATAAATATTGGAATATTTATGAATTTGGTCCACATGAGTATAATTTTTAAAGTGCAAGGCTCACTATTCAGGAAATTTTGAGAAGAATTTGACAACTGTGCCCTTCTTGTTTCAGCTTGAGCCATCAGTCCTTGTCATGTTCTACGCACCTTGGTGTGGCCATTGTACAAGGATGAAGCCAGAATATGAAAAAGCTGCTGAAACTCTCAAGAAGGAAAATGTAATTAATAACTTTTTTTTACTTAATTATTTCATTATTTAATAGATAATAAAATAGAGAAGAAGATGTAGAAAAGTTTGGATAAGATTTTGGCATTCATAGTTGAGTTTGAAAATTATTAAATGTTATTATAATTTCTTTTGTAAATGAAACTCTATTTCCAAGCTACGAATGTAGCTTGTTCCATGGTAACATTTGTATATGATTGAATACTAGAGCTAAAAAAAATTAAAAAAATTGAAACATGCCCCAAAAAAGGTCTATAAAGTTAAAACATGCTCTAAAAATATAACTAAGTTTTCCACATATTATGTTCCAGATTTTATAAAGTTTTCACAAACATTTTCCAGCAATTGTAGCCATGGTAAATACATAGCAATCCGCCAAGTGTAAAACACTGTTTATATCTGGTTAGAAAATTGTAGAGCATTGACACTGTACTGATTTTCTCTCCATTGCAAGTATTGTCTTGTAGTTCTAAGATAATTTAAATGGTAACTTCTGGTTTTGATGATAAAAAATTGGAAAGGAAACCAGTAACAATTTATTGTTCTTAGTGGGTGGACATGTTTGTTATCTTGTGCAACCCTAACCAAATTTAATTCTTTTCAGAAGAAAACTATGTACTTAGACATTTGATTTGAATGGAATAAAATCACCTAAAACATATATTTTAGCTCAAACCAAACTAGGGGACTTCGCTTGGACTGAAAGATAGTGCAACAAACAAAGACTAAATTACAAAAGGGAAGATTTGGAGACTTGCCTCAACATGTGGTTACCCAAAGGAATCTTTTAAATAATTACAAAAGGTTACAAATATAAAAGATTTAAAATTTATTATTAAACATACAAACTTTGTAGATAATTTAAGAAAAAGGTTCACATTCATTATAACTTTACCGATTTGTGTAAAAAGTTACATTATTGCCTTATAAAGTGAAAAGAGGTTTTCCTTATTTAGATATATTATTAAAAAAGAAGGATTTCTTTAGTAAAATACAAGAGAAAAACAAGTTAATAATGATAAAAATAGTGTCAAACCATAATGCCTGATGCCCTTTATAATTATAATTTAGAACACATGGTATATAGGATCACGACACTTACATAGTAGAACACAAAAACCAGGTCCCATTGTAGACAATGGTGGTTACATAAAGATACAAAAATAAATAAACCCTAAAAGCAATATTAGGGAAATAAAACTACACGGACCTTTACCCTATAATATCAAAATATAAAAGAAAGCGACGACATGCTAAATTTAAATCAAACCACAAAAAAAAATGTGTCTATCTTCAATCAGGTCCGGAAAGAGAGTGGGCGAGACAATCGCGTCACCTCCACAGACAGGAAGGCGTGTGTCAGGAGAGGTCAATCAGAGATAAGAAAACAAGACAAACAAGGACCAATGGCATTATAGTTATTACCGCTAACCTTTACAAAATACTTTGTAACTAAATATAAACAAAAGGAACCAAAAAGGACAAAACATCCCATTACAGTTAAATTAACTACATTTAAAAAAATACGTACATGGAGATACAATTATTAAGAAAAGATTATTAAAAATTTAGTTTCATTAATTTCCGTCCAGATCACCACCTTCTGAGAAAGTAATACAAAAACAATGTTTAGTCCAATCTTTTCCAGACAGACTTTGCTACTCGCCACTACCAGAAGATTCAAGGTCGATTGAACACCCGGTCAGTCTATGAAAATTAGCACAACACTCAGATCTATAGTGTCTGAACTCATTAGAGTAGGTCCAAAGAAACTGCTATAACAGCCACACAAGACACACATTGTCTGAGAACAATTGTCAGACACTGTACCCCCAGAATTTGAGTTATTCAACATTAAACATGTCTTTAAAGGTTTTATGGGTGTGAAGCTTGGGTTTGTCAGGATAAACACAAGAGCAAAGTGAACGCAGTTGGAATGAGATAGCTAAGAAATGTCTGTGGAAAAACTCGTATGGACAGAGGCAGCAATGAATGGGTGCCGAAGGCGTGTGGTTTGAAAGGGAATCCTATAGGTTTGGAAAAGTTAAGAGGATGAGTGTGGATTGAATGACAAAGTAAATATATGAAGTTAGAGTTTATGGATCATAAGGAAGGTGTAGGCCAGTTAAAACATGGCTAAATGTTGTAAATGAAAATGTGAAAAAGAGAAATATGAGTTTTAAGAATAAAAGCACATGTATGACTATGTGCATGGATGTTGTTGAAGCGAAGGGAGTATGCAAGGATAGGGATGTGTGGAGAAAATTGGTGAGGATGGATAAAGTTGTTTTTTGAGCTATATTCACAGTTTCTTGCCTACCTCATAAGAGAATGTCATGATTAGGTATGTATGTATATATGTATAAAGGTTACAAATTACACCATCATATCTTGGGGATTGAAACTAGAATAATTATTGGCAAAAGCCCTCATATTTTAAATACTAAAAAAGTGAAACATATTAACCAAAGCCTTTTTTAAATGACAGACTTGAATAACTAAATTGTAAATGTCTAAAAATGGATTATTTGCAATGTAATTTGTGACATTTATGAATCTAATCCTTGTTGAAATAAAAATAAAAAAGTTAGCCTCCATATTTAAAGAGTTATGACAAAAGGTGTTTGTTTATAGTAATTCATATTTAACAATTTTTTAGCATCCTTTACTAAATGTTTCTTCTTTTTGTAGATACCTGGAGCTCTGGCTGCTGTTGACGCAACAAAGGAAACTGTAGTTGCTTCAAAATATAGTATAAGTGGCTACCCTTCAGTGAAGTACTTCAAAAATGGAGAGTTTGCATTTGACACAAACCTGCGTGATGCGGGCAAGATACTGGAGTTTATGCGCAATCCCCGCAAGCCTCCACCTCCACCTCCTCCAGAGCAACCTTGGAGCGAGGAACCCTCAGAAGTTGTTCATCTCGATGCAGAGACATTCAAGCCTTTCCTCAAGAAGAAGAAACACACTCTTGTAATGTTTTACGCCCCCTGTAAGTACACAATTTTACTTGCAAATACAAATAAAAATGTTCCTGCAAGTAAAGTAGTGACAACCAGGTTGTAAACAGTCTAATTTTCACAGGAAGATCCTTATCTGACAGTTAGAAACGTTACTAGATATACTTCCCCTAATTCACATATCAGATTATGTGATCTGCAGCTGCCACTTTTGACAGATATGAGGTATACACATACACTTCCACATCGCAGGGCCTGGTAGCGGCATTGACATTGTGGCAGCTTAATGGCTGCAATAAGATTGTTGGTAGTTAAGTTCTGTAAGGGCCCAGTGACATGGGGTATATCACTTCCAACTCATGAAGCAGCAGTATCAGGATCGACTTGAGGCACACAGCAAATGATGCTCAAGATGGTTCAAGATAAAACAGCCATGTGTGTAATCGTGTGGAGTAGTAGTTTTGCCGTGATTCTGCGGTGGGGGTAGGAAAAGGGAAAACTACTCCCACACAATTTTTTTACCTGAAAATCCCATTTGTCAAGGGAATGGGTGTTCCTGGGGTAAAAAATTCCAGATATCCGCGCACGGACTAATTCAAGGGAAGTGATCAACAAAGAACAATTAGCAAATAAAACTCTCCCTTTCAGTATATAAACATGGTACATAAGGACGATGCGAAGGGTTGTAAAATCTGAAAATATTGATGTAAAGGTGTGGTGTAGACATAGCGGGTTAAAGTGAAGCCTGTTGGAAAGATCAAGGTGAAATAGTGTCTGGAAATTACACATTGTTTTATACAGGGGGAAAGAGTGTAAGAAGTGGCAATAGTGATGACAGATTAAGTGGTAAAAAGTGTTATTAAAGTGATATTTTATAGTGATAGGGCCATATGCAATAACTTGATTATGTGGACACTAACGTGGGTTTGCTTGTGTCATCATAGGTTAAAAGTGTAAAGTGGTCAGGGTTTTAGGCCCTTAGCTCTTAACTTTCATTTATAAAATTATATTAGTTTTTCCTTTAGTTTACATATTAATACACTCAAGCTACTGAGAGTACTAAACTGATAAAGACATTGTTCTTTTCCATTCATCTAGGCCTAATTTAATGATCTTTATTACTATCAAATGGTTAATTATAAGAAAGTGTGGGGTTTTATGGTAATTATAAGTTATGTAAATCATAACCAAAGTTGTAAGCAATATATGTTTTAAATTTCAATTCATTAACTTCATTTTCAGGCCTTTAAACTTTCAATCTAATAGTTTTTCATTATTTAAAGTCTTTGTTGGAATATTCGAGTCATCAAAATTTATTACTTTTACTTTTCATTTATAAGCCTCGTGCTTTGTATCTATAGCTGAACCCGGAAGCTGGGAGACGCACCTGTTCTTGCACGTGCAGTCTTTTAGGGGAGGGGGAGGTTTTGGCGCGGACTCCTGGCCAATCAGTGCCTTTGGCTTAGCGTCGGTGTTTGACCTTATCTGTGAGGAAAGCGTCAGACACGGACACTAGCCGTTTAGCACGTAAAGAGTAAAGACGTGTACCCTCAATTTCACTTATCAACACGTGTAGAGTCTCGAGATGGGAGAGAGTAGAGTTAGCCCAGGTGGCTAAATAGCTATCTTTAGTTATGTATTAATTATTTAATGTTTCTAAATTAAAATATCCTTGGTAATAATATGTAAAAGATTTATTATAATAAAACTTCTAATTCAAATGCTACAATAAACAACATCTTTTTAAATCGACTGTATACCTCTACCCCCACCATTATGCCAACATAACCCCGAGATGCTCTACCGGAACTGACTGCCGTAGATGAGACAACGTAAGAAGATGAGGTTGATCATCAAAACAGCTGACCGGAGAAGGTGACTGGTTACAAAAATGGCGTCACAACGTGGGGCTTCTCAACAACAGCGGAAGAGATGACGGGTTACAAAAGGTGGAGTGATAGTGTGCTTGGGACCACACTATCGGTCCACTAAGCATTCACTATATGTTCTTGCATACTGCCCATAAATTAATATTTGTGAAATTAATCAAATGAATTAGTACCTAATGGCTTGGGAATGTATAATAAGACAGTGTAGAAACACTTTTAAATAATGTAAAATAAGTGATAGTGAAGGAAACCCACCCAAAAGGATGATTAGGCCTAGATAGAATCAAACACACTTCTCTCTTAATTTATTCTCTTCTTATTTTCTTAAACTCTTACACTGCCCACTTTTTTCAAACTTTTATGTTTACAAATTGTTTGAATTTTCAGAAATATCCTTTTTTTATAAGAAGATACACATTAATTTCAAAAAATGAAGATCTGCTAAAAATAAAGATTGGAAACCGGTAGTTGGAAAGCATTGAGCATATCAAGTGCCTGTGAAATCTGCTTATAAAGGTTACCTACTGAAACAAGTAAATTTAATCATGAATCGCCATGGCCAAGAAAGCTTTCAACAAGAAGAGGTTACTGCTGACCAGCAATTTGAACTTGGAACTGAGGAAGAAACTGAAGAAATACTAAATTTGGAGCACTGCGCTGTATGGACCAGAAACTTGGACTCTCAGAAAGATTAAAAGAAATACTCAGAGAGCTTTGAATTGTGGTGCTGGATAAGACTTGAGAAGTTCAGGTGGACAGACGAAGTAACAAATGAAGAAGTCCTAAGAAGAGTGGGCGAAAAAAGAACTATTTTGGATGTGATTCATTGATATAGAGCAAACTGGATCGGACATATCCTTGTAGGAGGAGGATTCAAATATTAAATGACCTGAACGAAGAAGAAATGTTTGGTATTCAAAGACGACAGAGGAAAGGTTGAGGTTGGAATACAATTAGCTTAACGCATGCCTGCTCTCTGATAGTTCGGTGCCAAGTGAATAGCTACACTTCAGATGAACAGGGATTAAATGGAGCTGTTTATTTTTTTTTAAAAAAGGAGCTAAATCCGCAAATTCAAAACTATATCCACGATTGTTTACTCTAAAGAACATACTTATGCTAGAATACTATATTTAGGAAATGCATTTTGATTATATCAAGAAACAAATTTTTTCCTGAGACTCAGATTATCACTGTTTTCTATACCTGTAGGCAATAAGTTAGGGGTAACAGTTTTTCAATGTACAAACTTTAATTGGGTTTTGACACAATCTTTTAAAACGTTTTATGATTATATTTTCACTAAAAAAATCAGGAGACAATTTCTGTATATCTGTAAATTTTCAACTATCTTCTCTGTTCCCAACTTATTAATGACCTAAATGTTTGTATTATGGCCTATTTTCACTCTGTTCCTAAATAAATAAATATTTACTAGGTAAACAAAAATATAAGCTCGCTTGTTATTATATTTCAGGGTGTGGTCATTGCAAGAAGGCAAAGCCAGAATTTGTGGCTGCAGCAGAGGAATTCAAAGATGACTCTAAAGTTGAGTTTGCGGCGGTAGACTGCACTCTGCATTCATCTGTTTGCAGCGCATTGGAAGTGAAGGGCTATCCTACTATCAAATACTTTCACTATTATAACAAGGAGACCAAGAATTACAGCGGGGGTAGAGTGGTAAGTCAATGAGTCTTAACCTGCTCTGCTGGTAGCATGGTCTAAGGCCAGGGTGGGCAACCGTGTTGCCATTCGCCACATGTGGCGAATTATCCATAAAAGTGTGGCAATGTTGAGTTTGCCAGTTCTCACATTAAAATAAACTTTTTCCCGATGACTTGTGCTGGTTGTAACTATATCTTTCCTGCATCTCATTGGAAGCATTCCGCTCTTTGAATGAGTCATTGACGCAACACTGCCATCCATTACTCCCTTACATTGCCTTTACTGACCCTTTGTTTCATCTCTGCATTTAGACCAAAAGATTGTCAAATTCCACAATAATTATCTTACATTTTAATTACAAACAATTTTTATCATTTGCGACTGAGTAGTCAAAGCGTACATGTCTTGAATAAACCTGTTCTAACAGAGTGTGCTATTTTAAATGTTTGTTTGACCAAACTATTTGTTCAATTTTTACATGGTGGGAAGAATTTCACTTCTCATTCTCCACAACTGTGGCTATATTGAAAAATATGTTGCCTACCTCTTGTCTAAGGCATAATTCTCGCAATAGACTTGACACCTAAAGATGGGGAGATAAAGGCTAAAATCCTGATCAAGTGTTCTAAGTTTTTTTACTAAATGTTTTTCAATGCTCGCAAATGTATATAACACCTTTAAAACCTCTAAATTCAACCCTCCACATCTCTAGCACATAAGTGTAATTATTGTAATTGTTTACAACCCAAATTAGAGGTAAGATGCGGCGATAAAAAAAGTCTTAATTTTCATAGTCTTAGATAATCAGGGGAACACAAGAGTGAGGGATACTAGCTGCAAGTTAAATTAAAGACCGTTATTAACAAATTTCAACATTTAACAAACAATGATATTATACTATTTTAAAACCCTTAAAAATAAGTCTATCAACAATGACTTTTTGTAATGCTTGTCTAATACCTTAGATGCAACTGTTTATTTGTTAGTAAAAATGATCGTTAATACTAGGATTGGGCTGATCACGCCATTGCCAACTAGGCTGATCATTTAGCTTACTTAATTTTAAATGTTGAAAAGGTGCAGTAATAATATTAAAAACAAGTGTTTACATTTGTAAATTTTTATTTTGTTCAACATAGTAGGTTTGCTTATACAAATTTAAATGGAAACTTTAAATATAATTTAATTATAATTAACTTTGTCATTGACCCTAACACATTTTAAATATTATTGGTTAAGTTTGTGATATATTTTACATGGGAATTTTATTTTGAAATGCATGCATAGGATATTAAAAAAATTAGTTTTAGACTAAAAACAGGAAGAAATATTTTTTTCAATAAATTAAATGTAATTTAAATAAGCATAATTGATTTTAAAATAATGTTTTAAGTATCATAGTTGAATTCAAGTCTTTAAATCAAGAGAAGTCCTGAATCTATGATGCAGTAGGTATTGAAACATTTGATAGTTCTCCAGTTCTAGCTTCCCTTGGAATCTTCCCCACCTTCAGCTTCCCTTGGAATCTTCCCCACCTTCAGCTTCCCATAGAATCTTCCCCACCTTCAGCTTCCCTTGGAATCTTCCCCACTTTCAGCTTCCCTTGGAATCTTCCCCACTTTCAGCTTCCCTTGGAATCTTTCCCACCTTCAGCTTCCCTTGGAATCTTCCCCACCTTCAGCTTCCTTTGGAATCTTCCCCACCTTCAGCTTCCTTTGGAATCTTCCCCACCTTCAGCTTCCCTTGGAATACTCCCCACCTTCAGCTTTCTTTGGAATCTTCCCCACCTTCAGCTTCCCTTGGAATACTCCCCACCTTCAGCTTTCTTTGGAATCTTCCCCACCTTCAGCTTCCTTTGGAATCTTCCCCACGTTCAGCTTCTCTTGGAATCTTCCCCACCTTCAGCTTCCCTTGGAATATTCCCCACCTTCAGCTTCCCATGGAATCTTCCCCACCTTCAGCTTCTCTTGGAATCTTCCCCACCTTCAGCTTCCCTTGGACTCTTACCCCACCTTCAGCTTCCCTTGGACTCTTCCCCACCTTCATCTTCCCATGGAATCTTCCCCACCTTCATCTTCCCATGGAATCTTCCCCACCTTCAGCTTCCCTTGTAATCTTCCCCACCTTCATCTTCCCATGGAATCTTCCCCACCTTCAGCTTCCCTTGGAATCTTCCCCACCTTCATCTTCCCATGAAATCTTCCCCACCTTCAGCTTCCCTTGGAATCTTCCCCACCTTCAGCTTCCCTTGGAATCTTCCCCACCTTCATCTTCCCATGGAATTTTTCCCACCTTCATCTTCCCATGGAATCTTCCCCACCTTCAGCTTCCCTTGGAATCTCCCCCACCTTCAGCTTCCCATGGAATCTTCCCCACCTTCAGCTTCCCATGGAATCTTCCCCACCTTCAGCTTCCCTTGGAATCTTCCATGGAATCTTCCCCACCTTCAGCTTCCCATGGAATCTTCCCCACCTTCAGCTTCTCTTGGAATCTCCCCCACCTTCAGCTTCCCTTGGAATCTTCCTCAAATGGTTCAAATATCTGTTTGCTGGTCGACCTCCCCTCTGCCATATTTCCTCTTTCTCACTCAAACAAGCTGTCTCACTTGCTAACCTTTCTATTTTCATAAAAAACCTAGCAACCGAACAAAGGGTAGAGCTTAACAAGGATGAGCCATTAGTACCTGATAAATTTTTCACCCATGCCGGGAATCAAACCAGAGACCTTTAACTCAAACAGATACTCTATTGACTGGCTAAGGTGTCGGACTATTATTTAAAAATATCCCAACCTAACCTTCCATGTGTGAGTAAATAAACATTTATTTTAAGCTGGAAGTGGTAATTCTATTAAATTAAACAATTTAATATTTTTGGAAATGTTTTAATGAGAAGTAATGTAATAGGTTGGAGTGTTAGTGAATACAATATTTTAGGACAAAAATCTTGTAAAATATTATTTTGCTTTATAGAAGGTTAGGATTTGTTAGGTTGGTTTAGTTTATAATAATACATATTTATTATCTATTTCAAAATAAAATACTTTTTTGTGATATGTCGGGACATCTCCATCCCTTTAGAAATGTATACGTTCTTTTATTGTTTTGGGGAGTACATTTTTTATTCTCTAATACAAAATAAATTTCTTAATATTGTTTATTCACCTTAGTTTTGTTGTTTATATTAAAACCAAAGATAACTGTTTTATTGTTTTATGTCAAAAACAAAAATTATCTTCTAAGAAGTGTATCATTCCTTAATATTCTCCAAGATTCTTGAGGGAACTCTATTACCAACTTTAATTTTGAAGTTAATTTGTTGTGATTTAAATTGTTGTACTATTGCAACAGAAGCAAGTATAGTTCACTATGGAAATACAGTTTTATGTTAATAGGTATGCTTACAATCACTATAATAATCAACCAAAATAATCACATAATACAATATTCATTGAACACTTGATGCTAATTTCTTATGATTTCATCAAAATTCAGAACCACATATTTAATAAAAATGAATTCAATTTTCACAATGTTACAAAATAAGGTACACATCACACTTTCAAATTCAGTTTATTTAGGTTTATTAGTTACAGGTATTAAATTATTTTAAAATTTAATTTTATATTTTATTACTTTTGATGTGAAATAAATTACCAATTGTTTTGCTATGCCATTTTATGATGAGTTCTAATTATTATAAAATCAACCATTTTTGTTTGTTTAACATAAACATGACAACTTAAGAGAATGGTAGGTAATACATTGTTTGATTGAACCAGTGTTGATTAATTCAACAATGATGATCAATTTTCCTAATTTTATTTTAATTTTCTTTATCATGGTACTTCTTCAAAAGGAACTTTTTCAAATAAATGTCAGCAGACATAATTTTTACTAACAGGAACTAACAAATCAATAAAACGGAAAACTAAGATGGCTCTATCTGCCATGATTATTGTTGTAAAAATAATTCATCATTGCACACAAATATAATAGTAATATAAAGGGCTTATCTATTTGGCTAATATTATATTTAAATGTAAAAAAAGTACATGCATTGATTAGTTAACTCTATTATTTTATTAGGTGTTTTGTTTTTCGAAAGGCCTATTGTCTTGTCTGAATTGAGTCCTCTAGGGTGCCTTATCAACTTTTTTTTGTGTCCTGAAACTTCTTACACTTAACTTGTTTGAGATTATCATTCAGTTTCATTCATTGTCTTCCCATTTCACTTCTCCTCTTTACCTAGCCTTTTACGACATCATTCAATAAGCCATTTATTCTCATAATGTAATCCATCCAGTTGGTCTTTATTTGTAGAATCACCTACGTAGCGGTTATTTTTTATTTCTTTATAATTTCCTCATTTATCAGCTAATCTGTCCTCTCTCTTTCTCTTCTCCTCCATCACCATGTCTCAGTTTCAGAAGCACCCTCTTGTCAAAAGCAGCCTTGGCCATTGTTATTTTTGACCTTATTACCCTAATACACTACATCTGTCGCAGTTAAACTTCAAAGATATTTCAAATATTCCACCTTCTCCAGCTGCTGATATCCCATCGCAATGTTCACAGGTTCTTTTCTCTGTAATATCCTTGTTAGTTCCTACTTCTCGATGTTAATTTCCATTCCATACTCTTTTCCAGTTTAAGCTAGTTTGTTCATAATAGCTTGAAGCTCTTCTTCCTCCTTTGCCAGTACTATCAAGCCATCTGTATAGGTCACTGTACTTATCATATCTATTTTGTAATCTCCAGATCCTTCCAAAGCTTTTCTCTTTAGTCATTCTCCATACATTTTGAAAATAATTGGTGAAAGCAGCCCCCCCTGCCTCTACATATTTTCATGCTATACTTCTTCCTTAATATCTAGGATTCTTTTCAATTTCCTTCACATTCCAATGGAATCTCTGGTTAATTTTATCTTAGCTGCTTGCTGTGTATTCCAGCCACTATCTTTGCCACATGTGATATCAAACTTATGGACCTGTATTCACTGCATTTCTTGGAACTATTTTTCTTCAAATTCTTTGGGTCATTTGCCTGTCTTGTATATCGAGTTAACCATTTCTTCTAGTCATATCCTTTATGGCTTTTTCTTCTTCACTCAGCATTATACTATACACATTTCATCCTCCTCTATTTCTTATTCTAGTTTCATATCTTCTGGTCTGTTGTCCTTATCATACAGTTCTTCATTGTATCACTCCTATACTGCTATTATCTTTTCCCCTTCAATCATTATCAACATTAGTCATTGTTTAAAGGTTCAACACTTGTTTGACTGTTTTCATTATTACTCAAATCTATAAATATAAATAAGCTAAGACATGCTCAGTCGGTAATGTGTCTTCTTACTGATCTAAGAGTCCTGGGTTCAATTCTCGGCGTTGTCGAAAATGTATCATTAATGATAATATGGGTTTACCCTTTCACATTGCTAAATTGACGGTATGGAACTGGATATTGTGCTCGCTAATCTTAAGTTAAATTACAAGGCATTTAGAACTACAACAGGCCTAGCAAGCTGGTGGTGAAAAATATATGGCTTGAATAAAAAAAACTGATCCGGACCACAGGCTGGAAAAGTAACGAGTGTAAAAAAAAAACTTGGACATCTAATTAAATATAATAGTTTAATAGGGCCTACTGATGTATTGTACCATACATGATGTGAATACTTTAATGTACTTGAATTGTGAATTTATACCACCAACAACATAAGCACTAAAATATTAATTGTGTCACGTTAACTCTCCACATCCCTGTCAAAAGCTGATATTATTTTTGCGGTGGTACATTTTTCAAATACACAGATCTTTCACTCCTCTATGTACAATTCTTACACAATTATATTTTCAATATGATACATTATGTTTTGAGCCACATTTTATAAATTATATATCGGGAGTTATATTTAATACAAGCTTTTTGTTGTGAGCACCAGTTTCGTGGAAGCTAGCCTGTTTGAGGGAAGGTTGTGTCATCCGTATAATATTTAGTCTTCATTTTTTCACAGAAGGCAGATCTGGTAAACTTCATGTTAGACCCTCTAAATCCGCTGGCTGGTATGATAAACACCAGTACTGTAGAGGCTGCCGATAAACCGCCCACTCATGAATGGGGCACTTTCCTAGGGGCGGAGCATGTGGTTCACTTGAATGATGACTCCTTCGACAAAGTTATCGGTGAGGGAAACCCGGTGCTCGTCATGTTCTATGCTCCATGTAAGTCATTGGCACTTCATTGTATAATATTTCTATAATTAATCAAGTGGTTAGTTTTATTTACATTTAGAAAGTTTATTCCAATATACTTTCAATCTTAAGTGTTACTATTGAGCTACCCTTTTATTTTAAATAACATGGATAAAATGTTTTAATAGTTTCCATCCCTTTAAAACGTTATGAACTAATGTATAAAAAAAAAGTCAGTTAGGTAAATCATTTCTGTATCATCAGAAGGTGTTAGTATAAGCCAGTATTTCTGTAAAAAAATAAATTAGGCCTATTTTAACAACTAAGAGCTGGGACACACATGTTAAATATGAAGGGTAGCCCACTTTATATACAGAAACAACGTTTACATGATGTTCCTTGGTTTTCTTTCTGATCTTTATCATCCTTTCCCACACATGAGTTTTTAAGTTTTTTTACATCAAGCCTATAATTTAACCAATTATAAGATGACAAATACATACAAACTATATATTTTTTGTTTTTGTTAATTATTAAGTTATAACTAACTATCAGATGGGTGACCTGGTGGTCTAGGACTTCTGTGCTGGTGGCCGGGGTTCAATCCTCGGTCCAGGCACAGATTTATCTGATCACCAAACCCTTCCTTCACCTCTGACAAGACATCTTGTGAATGTGGGGAATTCCATGCCTCCACTGTGGTTCAGATTCCTCGTTAAACTGTAGGTCCTCCATTTCATCTCACAATCACCCTACCATTACACATTAGCGTAAGTGCGTATAACCCGAACTGGTAGTAAGACGCGGTGCTAATAATAATAATAATAATAATAATAATAATAATAATAATCTATCAGATAATTAATATTATTTATTTTAAGGGTGTGGTCACTGTAAGAAGATGAAACCGGCCTACTCAGAGGCAGCCCTGAAACTGCACAAAGACAAGTCTCCCAGTTATCTCGCCGCAGTCGACTCAACGGTGAATCCTCGCATGACAGAACGCTACAAGATACAAGCCTTCCCAACACTAAAACTATTTAATAAGGGTAAGTTTGCCTCAGAGTATGAGAAACCTCGCACTGCGGAGGACATAACAGCTTTCATGAAATCGGTTGAAGATGCTAGTATTAAGAAGAAGGATGAGTTGTAAAATATTGGTTTGTAATAGGTTTCGGCGAATTTTGGTTAATTAACTAACGAAATAATAACAATTTGACACCTGAGAACAATTAAAGTGCATTGTGTTATAAATAAAACATTTTTTATACTTTTTTATTTATCCTATCAGTTTGCTTTGTATCTATTTATATTACAGCCATTGCTGTTTTCATGACTTAAGTTATTCCATAAGTATTAAAAACTAAATTGATATTAATATTTAAATGATAGTAACTACTGTACTAATTACATTAATTATCATTGTTTTTTCTTGTAATTGTAAGGTGAAGACCATTTTTACCATGTCTTGGCACTGTTTAAAAAGTTTTGTAATTAACCATGATCAATACGATTAATGCAATTCTGACACATTCCTAAAATGTCAAAAACACAAAAAGGTAATTTTCTTAAATCCTATTTTTGTCATTCCATTTTGTATTTATCTGTATAAAATTTGTATAACATGAAAATAGTGAAATACTACTAATTATTGTAGCATGAAACAGGGTAATAATGTATTTTGATTAAAGCTATAATTGGCGGTGTTTGTATAGTAATTGTGTTAGTTAGCTATTTAAATTTTTGCTAAGCAAGTTAAATTTGTTTCAACAATGACTTATATTTAAGATACTCAATATAATAGGTTTTTATAGTACTATATGTGTTTATCAGGCTTAATGTATGAATATGTGTACTTTATAATGCAATATATCAGACTAAAAAGAAGCTGTAGTTGAACATGCGAAAGATGTGTGGGGTGGTGGGAAAACATGGTTGAATGAACAAGTGAGAGAAAAGAAAGCATTCAAACAAATAATTGCTATGAAGAGTGAAACAGAATATAAGAGGTTGTGGGACATCTACAAAGAGAAAAATATGAATACAAAGAAAGTAGTAAAGAAGATTTAAGAGCAAAGGAGATTAAAAGAAGGTGAAAGAATGCAGAATGACTTGGAATGAAATAGGATATTCGGGAAGTGGTTAAATAAACAAAACAAGGAGTACAAGGAAATACCTATGGCATTCAGAATAAACGTGGTTAGATGATCTGGGATAAAAGCAATATAAAATAGTGATGGAATGAGTATTTTGAGCAATTGTATGGCGAAAACGTAAATAAAGTAGTATAAAATATGGAAAATGTTCTAATCATTGAGAGCATTAACAAGGCTGAGGTGTTAAAGAATGTCGAAGCTTTGTGCGTAGATGAGATCACAAGTGAAATGCTTAAGCGCGGGAGCATGGTATTACTTGCCAAATTACGAGTTGTTCAATGTGTGTCCTGAGATTTCGAATGTTCCTAATTACTGGAAGAATGCCATAACTGTTCCTTTATACAAAGAAAAGGGCAGTAAGAGTGAATATAAGAGAAATTAGTTTGTTGAGTACTCCAGGCAATGTTTTTGGGAGAGTTTTAATTGAGAGGCTGTGTAAAAAAACTGCAGACATTATTTGGGTGTGCAATGGGGTTCTATGACAGGTAGATATTGTATGGATCAGATATTTGCATTGAAACAAATAATTGAGAAATGTATAGCAGTAAGGAAGAAAGTGTATTGTGCATTGGTTGAGCTGGAGAAAGCTTACGATCAGGTGAATAGGAATATGCTATGGAATATTTTGAGAGAGTATGGTACTGATACATGATTAGTAAATGCAATTGTGATGATGTATGATGGAAGTAAAGTGTGCATTAGGGTTGATGGAGCTTTGAGTGGGTAGTTTGACATTGAACATGATGTTAGACGAGGTTGTGTTATGTCTTCATAATTGTTTAATGTGTTCATGGATAAGTGTATGAGGGATGCTTTTGAGGACGCAGTTGGTGTACAAATGAGTAATTGGAATATGAGAGTGCCGTTACAGTATACACAGAATGAAAGTGACTTGCAGAATGTTTTAAATTGTTTGAATATGGCGACAGAATGTATAAAATGGTCTTCAAAACTAAGGTGATGGTAATTGATAAGACTGGATCAGTAAATTATTACCAGCTTAGTATAAATGGAAAACTGTTAAAAGACGTGAATGATTTTGTGTGTCTGGGCAGAATCTTCTGTAAAAATGGAAGGTTAAATGGTGAAATTGACAGACATGTGAATGCATCTCGTAGACTAGTTGGATGTATGCGGACTATTCCAAATAATATAGTATTATTGAAAGAGGCAAAGATGGTGCTATTTAAAAGTGTTGACGCCAACATTGTTTTATGGATGTGAAGCGTGAGTTTGTCAGGAGAAAAAATTTCTTGCCTACCCCATAAGGGAACAAAGAGATTAGTTATGTATAATTATATGTGCAAATATATTTTATTTTATTTTTATGAACAAAGATACAGTAATAACTGTCTATTATTGTGCAATTGGTTCTTAGCAATCATTTGAAATTCAATTTTAAAACAAAACAATCTGAAGAAATGGTTAAATCCCCCACACCTTGGCTATCTAACTCTCTTTGGTCTACACGATGGTATGTATTTTACACCTTACACTGTTATTAAAACTGCTTTCATGTATTCATACTTCAAATCATATGTTCTTCCGCTTTAACTTTGGGTGAATAGTATCATTGCATTAAAAATAATCATAAAAATAAGAGTTACATTTTGTCATCATTGGCAGCAACATATTATTATTTTCTAATATGTTTTAAAGTTACCATTGAACCACTATCTCCCTCTTGCCAAGCACCTGTGAGAAAGTAGTTTAAAGAACACAAGAAAGACAAAGAAGATGATTGTAGTAAGTTGGGGAATTATTCCAGAGCCCATGGGAGTCAGAATTTGTGGGGTTTTACATGCATGGATGTTCCACAACTAAAATTTTGTAGATAACTGAATAACACTAGTCGATATGATCTTTATAAATAATGTGTTGATACATTAGTGTTCAAAGTTGTAGAAACACAAGGCATCTTAAAGAAAAAAAAATCATTATGTTCTGTTCACCGCGTCTTACTATCTGTCAGTTTGATCTACTAATGAGAAGGGTAGAAGACCTATTGGAAGACCATGGACAAGATAGATGGACCAAGAACAGAAGGACATGTAAACTAAAGGACAGGACTGGAGACGTGTGGCTTAGGGAGAAGTTTAGAAAGATCAACAGGAATGAAAGAGGATGTGCCAACTGACCCGCAGAGGTGGAAACGTCGGATTATGATGACGAGGTAGGGATAAGGCAGGTCAAACCATTTAGGAAAAAAGACTCAAGTACACCCCACTGGGATTCCAACAGCAATCTTCCCATCACCCGTACTCCATCCTACTGTGCGAGTGATGCTTTAGACCCCGTTTTCACCAACATTGGTACAAGGAAATTAAATTTACTGTATTTACTTCAGTAATATCTTTTATTAAGGTTAACTAATAGTAATAACAATAATTGATCATTCTGCAGGGCTATTATGACCATTCAACGCAAAGTTAGTTGCTACCGCTAGTTAGCTTCTCTTTCGAGGGAAAGATAGCGTTTGGGTTATTATGACCACCGAACTTTGTATCGTCAGCTAATTTTAGCTTCGGCTTTGCTTCTAGCGTCAACACACAGAATAAAATCGGTTTGTGTTAACATTTGGTAACTATTTTTCAAATAATATTACCTTTTAAGAGGTTAGAGGCTCGAAATTAGGTAAATTTATTTCAGGAATGCTGGTATTCATGACTGAAAATTATTCATCGATTTTTATTTTCCCAGACATCTGATCACAAGTCACATTATTTGCAATTAAGATCTAACCTAGCTTAATTTAATGAATTTCTTGCATAGTTTTGTTTGCCTACGGTTTGAAATGAAAAAAATACAAGGCCTACATTAATCAATACACACAACATATTTTAGTCAAAAAATTATAATGTCAACTATGCATTCAAATAGTAATGTCACATTGGGAAATGAATTAGTATGAGAAAATGGCCAATTTTTTGTAATATGTATACTTTATGACCCAATGCCTTATTCTTAATATATTATTTGTGTTGATACTGAAATAAGTGTAGTATGTTGTGTGAAGATCTTAGAAAATAAAACTAGTTATTTAAAGTTGATAAAACCGTTCAAGAACTCCCAAAAATAGTGTTCACACTGAATATTTTCGACAACTTAATGTCTAAACAATGGGTGTTTATATCCAGTTGTGCTACTAAGATAACAATTAAGTAAACGAGAGGGTGTTTTGAATGGTTAAAAAAAAAACATATTTTATTTAAAGGGAATTCTTGACACTTGAGTTAAGTGATTAAGAATATAAGGATATTATATTTCTGTATAATGAGGTTTTTGCAATTTATTCACTTCAAGATAACTGGGCCTAACTACTGATTATCGGTTTCAGATAAATTTAGTAAACCTTTTATGAATAAAAAACCTAGGCTTAAACCAAACCACATGTAAACATTAAGCTAGGACCTATTTTGGTTATTTCCAGTCTTGGCTGCAATAGTTCAGAGGCCTACAACACACATTAATGTGGATAGTAATTACTACTGTATGTATGTAAGATTTAGTTTAATTAAGCTCACATTATTAAAGTCTTGTTGAGGCATCGTAAACAGATTAGGCTTACCTTTATATTGTCTTGTCAACTAGTAAGTCCATGTGTTTTACCCTAATATGATAAAGGTTTAGTAATAGAATTCAGATTTGTGTAGATGGAAAGTGGGAAAACCTTTAGAAAAATAAAACCACTCATCACACCCAAATAGGATTCAAATACCAACCTCCCCACCATTGAGAAATTAGACCAAAGATACTAACGTATTGGTCAATGTTGCCCCATGAGGTGGGTGAACATACTATTAACACCCCAAATATGTTGAAGCCTAACTAACCTCCATCTACTATAAAACCTACTAACAATGGATCTTAATATTGGAATGTCCCAATTATCAGTGTGCTGATGGTGAATAGTAATACATTTTGATAGTGTTATGTTTCAAAGAAAATATTCTTTTAACATTAATTGTAAGCGTACTATCCCCGCTTGGCCTACATTATGATATAGACCTATTTAAAGTTAGATTATGTGAAAGGCACACAAACACGTTTTGAGATTATTATGTTGGGCTAATGAGATAGCAAGTTTAAATCAGGTAATACAAAACACCTAATAAATTACAAAACCTTGCAAACATAACCTTGTTACGCAAACCAAAGGACAAGTAAAATGTCTGTGCAACTTAGTTAGCATCACTCTACTAGGAGAATATTTATGCTCGCAAAGACTTTGCATTTGCAAAGTGGTCAGCCATATTAACTTTTGACGCAAAGTCTAGCGTCTCTCTGCTAATGGTCACAAATTCGTTTTGCGTCGTGGTCATAATATCCCATCAGGTCTCTTTTGTTTGAGATTAGCACATTTAATGTGTAGACAAAATACTTTTTAAATCACTGAGAAAGAATTATATATTTAAAAAATTACACCCTTTTCCTTACAAATACTCATTAACATAACTCCATTGATAAATTTATTAAAGAAAAGAGGTATGCTACTTATTAGGGGTTAACTAAGCTTTAAAAACTTATATTCTGCTTCAAATATTTGTCACTTTTGACTTCTATTCGAGGTAAAAATTCCTTCTTTGACAATAAAAAATATTGAAAGCTTAAACACACATAAATAAAAGTGTCATCCTTCTATGCTGTTATGCACACATTGTTTACCATGAAGGGTAGCAGTCTTACCTTGACAGATTACACTATGATCATAGCTTATAAGGTATAGCATAGTGTAATAATGAAAGTTAATATTATAGCTTTACAGGACGGATGTGGTCTTATCACAAATTAATGTTCAAATGATAAAAACATAAAATAATTAAATTACATGTTGTGATAGTAACTTTATTTGTCAGCTTAAAATGTAATATGTTAATCATGTTTGCAATATAACATTTTATAAATTTATTGAATAAATTTATACAATAATTGTGCTAAATATGATTTTTTTTTTTTTTACAAAATAGAAGCAATATTTAAACTTCTATTTGGCTTCATGAATATTTAATATAATTCGAAGCAGATCAGGATCAACAGTTTCATAATCTCTGAAGAAGATTGGGATCAACATATTTAAAGGCTCTCAATTTAGAGTTACTTTAAAAAAGGTACTTTCTTTGCCCTTTATTGTGTCTGGTGATGAATGACTCATGGTTTACTCTTCTCTTTACTTGTTGGAGATGTAGTTTGGGAAATAATTCACAATAAAAGGGAAGAGAAGGGGATAAAATGTGAGAAGAACCCAGCATTGTTGTTGCTGATTAGAGGTTATGAAGAAGATATATAAGCAATAGGAAAGGCATCTCTCTGTAAGGTTGTTAGAACACAGATATGTGATCATTTGGACTGTTTGTGTGTAAAGTGTTGGAAGAGATACTCTTCCGAGGAGGTCCAATTCAGGATTTCAGAGATATAATTCAGGATTTTCATTTTAGTTGTTTGTGTCTAAAGTATCAGAAGAAAGTCTCTTCTGAGGAGATACAATTCAGTCGCCTCATTTTGAGTAGCGATCTAATAAGTTAGTTTATAGCTCATAAATAATTTAAGGGCCTGGTCAATGGTCATCGGAAGTGAAGTTGCATCAGCGCCAGCCCCTAATTTACGGTATCAGAAGAAACCAATTGAGTTACACTTTGTCTTCGGTGGCTCAGTCAGTCTACAGTGTTGCCAGAACTAGCAGCATTTTAGAGCTTACTCCCCTTCCCTTCACCCATCCAAAGAGTGAGACTGAGTTAGCAAGCAAACAAAACAAAGCTTTACTTCTCTGAAACCATTATCGCAAGTAGCGATCACCATTGTATTGATAGGGGGAGAGATAAAATCTAAACTTGTACAATTTACATAGCCTTGACAAGAGGTATAAGGGGAGAGAGTACATAAGATTGTCACAAATAGAAGGCAATGCATTTTGTTAACTGGTTTGGTCTTTCATTGAAATTCATCCTGGCCAAAGCATACACGAATTGGAAGTTTTCTAGCTCTCGGATATGTTCATTCGTAATATCGGGGTATGGTCTGGTTTGCCAGTGATGGCGATGTCAGGCATCAAATCCCATCCAGGTGTGTGTCTACAAAGAGTGTTTTTTTTTATGTTTCCCACTCTTAACTCCAAGCAAATTTGGTTACAATGTATCTATATTTTACTATTTCCTATACCCTCTTAGTGTATTTAAATAGTTAGAGACCAGACTAGTACACAATAGAAAAAATTATAATATTAAGACACAGTGCTATGAAGAAATATATAATGAAATGATAGCCTAAAGTTTCCTCGAATCTATACCATGCCAGAACTGTGAATATGTATTAAATTACAAAATTAATAACTAATAATTAAATCAATAATAGATATTAATTGATAAAATTTTATTTACTTTTTAATATTAAATACAATTTTATTAGTATGTATACATTTTTACATTAAAACATGATATAGTAGGCTTATGTTGATTTATTCTAAAATAACATTTTATTGGATCAATAATCATACAAATATTTTAATTTTTTCAGTACTAAAGGATAACGTGTGTGTTTAAAAAGAGAATTAAGTTATATTCTTAAAACAATGAAAGTGTATATAGCACAAACCCCTTTGATATCCAGATGTTCTCCCCCCTCCTGAAGAAAGCTTAGAAGGCAAGGGGTATCTAAGAGTTAATTCCTGTAAATTGTTTAAACATTCATCAACTCTAGAAGCTATTTAAGGGTTCCCTTCCTTCTTATTACCACCTTTTCCTCTTTGGAATCCTTTAGTACTATACACTCTATCCATTTAACAAGTGTTATGATGACCGCAGCACCTTGAGTCTGGGATTGGTACCGCTGGTACACAAGTGATTTAATTGGATCCCAGATTCATCCCAAAGTTTTCACATAACCTTTTTATAGTAGGAGTGTGCCATGTCCACTTTTTTCAATTCGAAATCGAATTGATAGTGTAAGACATTCCCAAAGTTGAAATATTTAAAAAAAAAATTAATATTGGACAAAAAATTACCTAAATTTGCTTATTAAGTTAAGTATAGAATATAATTTACAAAATGCTGTATTCCAAATGTAATTTATATATTTTGTATTAAACTAATAGATAAAATTACTATTACAAAAATGTAATATATATATATATATATATATCTTAAATAATATATATATATATATTTTTTTTTTTGCAGAGCTTTGTAAATTGTCGAATCGGGAATTTCACTCTTGAATCCAAGTCCAATTTTTTAAAGCTTTGCATTTTAAGGAAACCCGTCTTAAAATACTTAGTATTAAAGTTTTTCCATACAATTTTGATTATGTCAATTACATTTAAACACAAATACTTACAAAGACAGAGTAATATTTTTTTAGTTGGGTGCACATTCCAACGGATATCATAACACTACAGTCACCAAATCTTAATAACTGGTTATTTTGACGTCCTTTGTTTCTCTTTTTAAGTTTCTAATTTGATTAAAATGCTAACATCCACGATTTATTATTTGTATACAATATATATTGTACTTTAAATACAATAAATTACACAGGAAGACACATACATCAAAAATCTATTCTATTGTAATAAATATTGTTTTTTCATGGCAATACTTTTTTTTTAATTACATACCTCATACAACGCAAGAACATGGTAGAAGTAACAGTTTAATCAATAATACTTTTTTTCAGTCAACATTCATGATATTGTACTATTTCATTAAGAGTATTTTATGAGCTGTTTTATTAACTTTTCTTACTGTTGGATACTGTTTTTCCTAATGAGTTCTTACTATAGTATGAGTATTCTTAACCCATCATGAGTAATTTTTCACTACACACAGTTAAAAGACCCCTTTTATGAGTTATATGAATGGGGTTGCCTAATTTATTTTAACAATCAATATACCTATGTACAAATAACTACAAAATATAGGTGCATAGCAAGGCAGCAATTTTTTTGACATTTGATAAAACACAATTTTATTAAAAAATAAAAGGTACAGGAGTGATAGGAACAAATAAAAAAAACACTATGGCATAAGCTCACAAGCCATCTAAACCGAATGAGCGGCTGCCACTGTTACTGATGAGTGCCAACAATTGCAAATAGAGGGTGTCATGTGGTCAGTAGAACAAACAAACCCTCTGGCTGTTATCTCAGTTTTTTAAACCAGAACTGTTACTTATTTATTCAAGTAGCTTCTCATTGGTCCTCACCATTGTGACACCATTCCAAACCACCTGCTTCTCAGAAAAATTCTGCAAACATTGGGGATTGATCCAGGAACTATGAACACTAAACTACAGACGAAAATTCTGATAAAAGCTTTCACAACCAAACAAAATAGCATAGTTCACACACTACACTGCTGCCAATGGGAAAATACTAGTAAGGGTTATATTTAGAGGTGGGTTGAGGCCACTATTTTATGAAATCGAATCTCCAATTTACCTTTGAATCTTGTAAAAAATTATTAACATAAAAGGAAATATAGATATAGTAGCATAATATAAAATACAAACTGTAATTAAATGTTAACATTCTTTCATATGAGCCATTAATTATAGCATTCAGATATTAAGTGAAGTGTTTATTATTATTATTATTATTATTATTATTAGCACCGTGTCGGGTTATACGCACTTATGCTAATGTGTAATGGTAGGGTGATTGCGAGATGAAATGACGGACCTACAGTTTAACGTGGAATCCGAACCACGGTGGAGGCCTGGCATTCCCAAGTGAAGTGTTAAATTACTGTTATGGGGTCTGGTTCATCCCATGATTATAAATGGTTCTTAACGGGTTCTGAACCACCAATAAGCTGTATTAAAGCTAAAAAAAAAATTTGCATGAAAACTGAAAAAATTGATTTTTCTAAGATTTGAGGGATTCAAGGACTCATCCCTAGAAAAGAAATAATGTTAACATTTAGTTACTATTTGTGTTTTATATTATTCTATTATATTTACATTTCCTCCTACGTTTGTAATTTTTCACAAGATTTGAAGGTAAATTGGAAATTCAAATTCTTAAAAAGTGGATTTGACCCAACTATATATAATTCTAGTTGTAAAGTTCTAGCTCTAAATTTGAGAACAATTTTTTAGTTTGTATCCCAAATTTGATATTTTACTGAATCTTCAAATATTCTTAAGAATTCGATGATTTCATTAATAAATTTTAAAATTGAAAAAAATCATGTAACTTATGTCATTCTGTGATCTTGAAAAAAACAAACCATTGACAGTCATTTATAATTTCTTAGGGAGTTGCACATCTAATATTCATGAGTAGTTTGTCTGCATTTCATAATCAAAGGTGAACTGAAAATTTAAAAATGCCAGTTACACTCTTATCCATCAAATAGACTCCATGTTATTTGCAGTTTACATCTCGGCTCCACGATAGTAGTAGATTGGCGTGTCAATCTTTTTACAGTTGAAGAACTGTGTATGTTAAATGATATAGCTAGTTTTCATTTAGTATAAAAAATAAATCAAAAGAAGAAAAAAGTGAAAGGCATACAGAATTACCAGAAAAAAGAGATGAAATATAAAAGAACACATCCCAGTGATTTTCGAGGCGAATCTGGTCCCTTCTTCAGAAGAAGAGATTAGTAATAAGGCCTTGTTTTTTCTGGTAAATGTGTGGAACTTGACTTTATATCATCCTTTTAGTATTTATTAAAATAATTGTACCTTATAAAAAAAATAAAAAAATAGAACGACGAATTTCACTCATGTAACTAACATTAAATTGATGGATGTTGTGTAAAAGTACCCCACCACCCAAATTTTATACTAAATCTTATTTGAATTCTTTCACTGTCTTGTTCTGATTTTATTGAACAATTCTGTGAAATAAGTCTTTAACATTTCATATACACTTGATATATATGAAGTCCAATCTGGAACAGACATGCCAAGGAAGTGTAAAGGGTAAATGTATAAATTATACTACACACCTATACTTGCATAAACCTTGGAGACCTGGGGCAGTGACAAAGAGGGACGAGAGAATAATCCAGACAGCTTGAAATTACATTCCTGACTAAATATTTTAGGAAAGACAAGAAATGAGGAAGAAAGGAAAGAAATCGTGTTGGAAAAGCTGAATGAGAGAATGTACGGGAATAAATTGAAATGGTTTGGAGATGTTAAGAAGATGGAAGAGGAAAGATTATCAATGCAAGCAATTTAATGAGAATGATTGGAAAAAGATCCAGGGGAAGGATCAGACCGAAATGGTTGGAGTTGATTAAGAACAGTCTGGGCAGAAGAAATTTGGATTGGAACAGTGTGGTGGAGATATATCAATCAACCGCCAACTTGCCAGAAACTGGATAAGAGATGATGATGTTGATTATTTATTCTCAGTTTACAACTTCCTCACTATAGAATGTTCCATAATTTGCACAATTTTTATTTAAAGAGTGAATTAATACTTTCTATTTAAATTCTTTTGCCATAAAAAAAAATAGCAGCCACAATCAAAATAAAAAATTCTTTTAAGACCGCTTGGAATATTACTAGAGAAATGGTAGATCAGTGAAAGTATAGTGTGTAGCAACATAATCTATCAAATACCATCTGTAAATTGCAGGCCGCATGCAATCTGCAAATAACAAGTGACCTGGCCTACCTGAGACAAGGCAAACGCATGCACATTTATGTTGAGGTATGTGACTGATAAAGTAACCACAACAATGTTGATCACTAATGTACGCGACATAAAATAAATGTATTATTTATTTTTAAAACCATAACTTATAATTTATTTACACATTCACTCACTCTCAAATTATCCAAGCTATAGTGTTATATGTTTAGCACTGGCTGCTTGTTTACTGGAGGCTTCTTGTACGATGCAGCTTTCAACTTGTGTTTCTTACTCTGTCCGTGCTGCGCAAACTGGGACTCTGAGTTGAGTGTCAAATTGCACATCTGGCAGTAGTAGTATCCTAACAAACAAAAAAACATACATTTTATTAATGTGAACAAAATTTGTTTTGGTAAAATATTTATCCTAAATATGTACAGTCTATAGAGACGTGCAAAACTTTGAAAACTTTGGCGCCCCTTGAGATATTTGTTAGCTTTGACCTCGATTTGGGGTAAAATTATGGATTCGACAAATATAAAGCTTCGCCAATAGAAATATTTGAAGTTAAAATCATTACAAAGAGGGCATTGTGCAGCAGATAGCCAATGAAACTTGAAAGGAAAATAGTAAAAGGTTTGGACACCCTCGTGACCAGAATTAACCAGTTGTTTATGACAAAAATTCACCTCCTATAATTATGATTGTTGAATGTTTTCGTATCCCTTTTATTTGTTAATAACTTTCAACTATGACAAAACAAACCTTTCATATATATATATATAAAATAACCAAAGAAACCTATAGGTGAGAAATTCTTACCTGATGGGGTTCGGTAACAAGAAAAATCCTGGTCTGATTTTCTCTTTACTTCTCCTTTCATCACACTTTGCAGTATGTTGTCCGCCGGTGCTGGAACAAAACATCTAAAGTGATAATGATGTAGAATGATCAAGATACAATTTCAATGGTGGTTGTGAACCAAGTCTTTTTACATGTTTGAAGTTAAAATAAAACTTGCAGGCCGAAAACAAATATATCATTCACAATTTACATTGCCGCCAATGTAGCAAGATCTTGTTCTAGAGTCAATATTCCACTATTATTTTAAAAGCATGCGTACCCCCTTCCTCCTGAAGAACAAAAGGATAAAATATAGGCCAAGGGATAAAGAAATATCTAAAAATATATTGTACATCCCATTCAGGCTATTCACAACACTAATGAAGTAGATATAATTTAGATGGAAGAAATGTATCCACATTTGTATGGATAGAAACTTAGAAGGAAAAAAAAGCACTCTCAGTACATCAAGCCAGGGATTTGGAGCCAAATTTCCCTGTCAGCAGTAATCTAATCTATCGAGAGAGAGTTGCTTTAGACCAGCAGGGCTATTATAACTATTCGACACAAAGTTAGTTGCTACCGCTAGTTAGCTTTAATTTTGAGGAAAAGATAGCGTTTGGATTATTATGACCACCACACTTTGTGTCACCTGCTAGTTTTAGCTTCTACTTTGCTTCTAACGTTAACGCACAGAATAAAATCAGTTTACGATACTTTTCCAAAGAGACTTTTAAGAAGTTAGAGGCTAGAAAGTAGGTAAATTTATTTCAAGAATGCTGGTACTCATGACTGAATATAATTCATATATTTTTATTTTCCAAAACAGCTGATCACAATTCACATTAAGAAAGATTTACCCAACTTAATTTAATAAATCTCTTGAATAATTTTGTTTGATTATGGTTTGAAATGAAAAAATACCAGGTCTACATCATTCCATACACACAACATATTTTAGTCAAAAAATCATAATGTAAAATATGTATTCAAATAGTAATGTCACACAGGGAAATTAATTAGTATGATAAGTTGGCTGATAAAGAAACAAATTTTTTTTTGTAAAATGTAGGCCAATGCTTTATGACCCAATGCTTTATTCTTCATATATTTGTGTTGATACTGGAACAAGTGTGTTTTATTCGATTAACTAAAAATAGTTTCAAACATTTATAATGTAGACTTATCCTTATATTTAGGCCTATTTTAATTTTAAATATCTTTACTTTATAACTATACTTCATTCACGGGAGGAGTTTACCTCTGAAAGGTCTTTTTTCTTACCAATATCCTACTATATAATAGATTTCTGGTAGGGAAAACAGTCCTTTCCCAGGTAAACTCCTACCGTGAACGAACTAAAAAATATATACTTTGTCTCAAAAACAACATTTTAAAACAGTAAATTCATATTTTGTATTTTTGCTTTCTTTATAGGGCTATTTTAAAACCATTCTCGATTTTGTTCAAGTTAAAAAGTGAACATTTAAAGATATAGACCTAAAATATGGTGTTTTAAACGTTATTTTGTTTGATTGAGTTGAGGTTAGATAAAGAAAATCTCCTATCTATGCGGAACTCAATTTAAATATACATAAGCCTACTATGTGCTAATTTTATTAATTTACAGTGCTGAAAAGGTTTTCATGCTCAAGATTGAATCAAATATGTTGTGTGAAGATCTTAGAAAATAAAAGTAGTTATTTAAAATTGATGAAAGCATTCAAGAACTCCCCAAAATAGTGTCCAAATTGAATACTTTCGACAACTTAATGTCAAAACAATGGTCATTTATACCCAGTTGGCCTACTAAGTTAACAATAAAGTGAACGAGAGGGTTGTTTGGATGGTTAAAAATAATAAAATCCATCTTTTATTTAAAGGGCATTCTTGAGAATTAGTTAAGTGCTTAGGAATATAAAGATATAATATTTTTGTATGAGTTGTTTGCAATTTATTCACTTCAGAATAACTAAGTCTAACTACTAATTATCAGCTTCAAATAGATTTAGTAAAACTTTTATGAAAAAAAACTTAAGCCTAAACCAAATTGCATGATAACATTAAGCTAGGGCCTATTTTGGTTAGTTCCAGTCTTGGCTACAATAGTTCAGAGGCCTACAACACACATTAATGTGGATAGTAATCACTACTGTATGTATGAATCAGTTTAAATAGGATTACATTATTAAAGCTCTGTTGAGGTATTTTAAACAGATTAAGCCTACCTCTTTATTGTCTTGTCTACTTGTCTATTGTATTTTACCCTAATATGATGTAGAGACCCTGAGTTGTGGTAAATAAAACCAGTGGATTTCGCTATAAGAAATTAGTAAATAAAAGGATAAAACCATGATTTTCGGTAAATAAAAGGGTAAGACTCTGATTTTTGGTATAAAAAGTCTTAAGAGGTTTTTTAAGGTAATGGTAATAAATTAACTCAAATAGCTTAAAAAGTACTTGCACTGAATTATTTTATAAGACAAAAATGTCCATACCTTTTATCAACATACTTCACGTCAATTACCAAAGTACAAAGACAACATTGTTTAAAAAAAAATTATTTTCAAGTTAGTGCGCTTATCTGACATAATGTTGTAATATGCCAAAAATGTGCATTCACTGTCAACATTAGACACTGGAATCCATATTGATTTCATGCCGTTGATTGCGAACTCTTTGTGGTATTCTTTTAGTCCACACAATATTTCCAACCTTTTTACTATTGCTTTGCAAAGCTCTCACTTGTGTCTGCAGTGCACAGTATGCTCTTTGAAAATTAATTTCAGAGCAGAATATTAAAAATGGAATATTCCAAGCTGATTAGAAGATCCCAGAATTAACTTGTTTTGTCCCAATCGAGTGAGTTTAAAAAACAACAACAATGTTTTCAAAAAATGTTTTGGATAGGTCTGACTGATGGAGTGAATTTAGGTTTATAAGGCACTGCCTTCCTAAAGATTGAAACTGACTTTTGACATTTGCTTGTTTAAGAGTTGGAAGAATTTTCAATTTTCCTGTGTTTTTTCTCTGTCGTTCATGTCAGAAATTAGTTTAAAATTACTTTGTAGCTCTGTCACTTTACCATATAGCTTATGACTAAAGGCATAGGTAGAACCTTCGAGTATAGTAATTAATTCCACCAATTCAGAACAGTGTTCAATTAAAAGTGTTGTTTGGCATTCAATCAACATTAGGATTACTTTATCATTTGACATATCCTGGAAGTTCTTAAGTGCTGCTGTCACCTCCTTCAATGTGGAAAAATATTCCACTAGATCCACCAAATATTCACACAAGAACACCACTGAACAAAACGAAGAGTTCCATCACGTTAAAACTGGGTTCGGAAATAGCTAAGCAGACTTTTCGACTTTAATGTATTTTTCATTCAGAAATGCTAGATAATTATGTTTTTTCTTTCGAGTGTTCAGAAATACAGCCTTTGCTTTAGCTACACACTCATTCAGCTTTGACAGCTCTACTGACCAATAATTTTGAACTAAATTAAGTTTGTGGTCTCAGCACTGTATATGCAGAAAATCATTGCATAAGAGAACATTCAAAGAAGTCACACATTTCGTCATGTAACACGTACACTCTGTCACAACACAAACTACATTTTCATAAGGAATTTCATACTTGGTGATAGTGTCCACAAGTGCCCGTAAACATTCTGTTGCTGAAGCATTCTGCAAAACTTTAACTGCACCAACAAACATGCTTTGCTTCGAATCAGCACATAATGTTTTCAACAAAATAACGAAAAAACCCTGTCTTTTTCTATCAGTTTTCTCATCACAAAGAATTGCAACTTGCTGATTTTTTAAATTGTTCTTGATATTATCCTCTTGACTTTGGTTAACTTCTGGGATCCAAACACTTATTATAGTTTCTACCTTAGGGAGGTCTCTTCCACCTAAAACTGAATTGTAGGCATACTAATTTTTGAAAAAACAAACTATGTTGGTTGACAAAGTATGTATACATTAATTTACTAGGCTATTTCACTATTTGTAGCTAAAGATAAACATCTTAAAATATCCCAAATAAAACATTTCTATCTCATCCATTTTTTTGATAAGGTTGAATAATCAAAAGTGTTAAAAAAAACTATTTTGTCATTAGGAAAATAAAATCAGAAAATAATGGAAAATAATACGCCCTTATTTTTAAATAATAAAGTAAATTTTTTAAAATCTTCAAAATCGTTACCTTTCACATATTTATCCATCTAACATCGCAAAGGAGGATCTAGTTGTTCAATGGGAATATTGGCTTCCGTAAATGTTTATGTGATATCCATAATGAATTCTTTGCAGTCTTCTTTTGAGTTTTTAAACTTTTAGAGAATTTTCAAGGGTTGCTTGATTTGGTGATTCAGAAACATTACTTTTTTTTCCGTTTATGCAAACCACTAATAAAGTGCTTCAAGCATGTCTCTTTTCTGAACCAGTCAACGCATGTGTTGCACAATTTGCAAATCTTTTGTTTTGTTTTTTTAACTTTATTAAATAAATAAAATCCTTTTCCAAACTCACAATCTCTTTCAAAAATACTTAAAACTTTATGCATGTTTAAATATTAGATAAAGAGAGGAGAGGTTAAAAACAAAATAATCTTAGTAAAGCAACGTTAATATCTAATGACCTTGATGGTAGTGACTTCATCAGGAAGCCAAAGATATGAGTGTAGAGAGATCTCACTCTAGCTTAGACATGGCGTTGTTTTTTACTTCTAATACTTTAAATACTCGCCTTGGGTGCCCAATATGGTCGTTGTAGTAGCCAATTTTTACATTTTTTAAAGCAAGTCTTTGGTTGGGGGAAATAAATTTTCTTTTGAAATAAATTTTATCAGTTCAGTTGGTACTATTTTTATTTTTTGTTCTAGTCTTAGAATGGCTTTCGATATCGGCAATATTTTATTATTTATTCGCGTTTAAACAGGAAATAAATGAACATAACCCGCATTTAAATGGCAAAATCATCAATTTCGTGAATATATTTAATTTCGTTTTATTTTCACTCAAAAATGCCAAAATGATGTTTAATGAACATAATCAGCGTTTAAATGGCCAAATCGTCAATTTCGTGAATATATTTAATTTCATTTTATTTTGCGTGAATATTTTCACTCAAAAATGGCACAATGATGTTTAATTATGTTTCTATGGTAATTTTGATGTGCTAAGTAAAAGTTTTTAAAAACAAAACTCATGAAATATCGGTGTCTCTAGATATAGATGATAAAGTTTGAGTTATAGAATAAAAGTATTCGGATTTATGTAGAGGGAAAATGGTAAAATTTTTAGAAAAATAAAAACCACTCGTCACACCCAGCTATGATTCAAATCCCAAACTCACCATCATTGGAAAATTAGACCAAAGATACTAACGTATTGGTCAATGTTGCCCCATGAGGTGGGTGAACATACTATTAACACCCCAAATATATTGAAGCCTAACTAACCTCCACATATTATAAAACCTACAAACAATTAATATTAATATTGGAATGTCCCAATTATCAGTGTGCTGATGGTGAATAGTAATGCATTTTGATAGTGTTATGTTTCAAAGAAAATATTTTTTTAACATTCAGTGTAAGCGTACTTACTATCCCCACTCTTGGCCTACATTACGATATAGACCTATTTAAAGTTAGATTATGTGAAACACATACAAAAATGTTTTGCGATTATTATATTGGGCTAATGAGATGGCAAGTTTAAATCAGGTAATACAAAACACCTAAAAAATTACAAAACCTAGCAAACATAACCTCGTAACGCAAACCAAAGGACAAGTAAAATGTCTACGCAACTTAGCATCACTCTACTAGTTAAATATTTGCGCTCGCAAGGACTTGCTTTCGCAACATGGTCAGCCATAATAACTTTTGACGCAAAGTCTAGCGTCTCTCTGCTAATGGTGCAAATTCATTTTGCGTCATAGTCATAATAGCTCTGCAGGCATGTCCAACTGTTTTGCGGCTGAGGGCAGCATAAGTTCTTGGGGAATTGGTTGAAGGCCATACATGAAATTAGGGGTGTGCAGAGCTTCACAACTTCAACTTGGCTTTGAAACAAATATCAGCTTCGATTTCACTCTGAAAAAATTCTTCTTTGACAGTTATAAATCTTTACCTATAATGATAAAGCATTGCCATTCTGAGCTTTTATGTACAGCACAAGACAATATTAATATTGATAGGAGTCGCAAAGAATATGTGACAATTGGTACAAAGTAGGTCCTAGACAATACTTCCTTACACTTCAAGGGGACTTCCCTTCTCCATAGCAGGTCTCTTAAACACCTATGGAACAACTCTCTCTGCTGTCCTTGTCTAATTAAGTCTTCTCTACTTCCACCTTTCTCCTCAATCACACTTCCAAGGTATTTTCTGTAATAAACTTTTCTTGGCTCTACTCCATCCAACCTCATAGCTTTATTATGCCTTACCCTCTTCCTTGTAATTACCATCACTCCACACTTTGCCATGCTATATTTCATTCCACACTCTTTCACGTCCTCATTCTATTCTTGTGGTTGTTCCTGTACTTCCTCTGCCTTCTCCCCCATTTGTATTATATTAAATACAATTAACAAACACTTCAAACTTTTGATCCCTCAAGAGTGTACTTAACTCCTGAGAAATATCAACAAAATATTGAAGTGTTTGTGAATATGTGTTGGTTTATTTGACATTTTATTTTTACTTCAATTACTACAATTCTATCATATTTATGCAATGGCATTATTATAATATGCTTTTTGCACTTTATTTCATGCAATAATGTAGAAAGAAAAAACCTAAACGTTTACCATCTTTTACAAGAATTGGATTCGTAAAACAATGCTTCTGACCCATCTCTATAAAACAGTTTGAAATATTGTGCTAAAGATACCTGGTTGAGGTAATTCAAACGGAATTTTTGCCTCTGAATTAAGGTTGCAGCCTTCAAATTGTAATTTCTTCAGCATGGTCTTTCTGTGACGTGCACCGTCAAGGTGCATATTAAGCTGATCCTGGCATGTCGTGGTTACCTGACAAGCCTCGCAAACAAACCTGGTAACAAGCAACAGATTATTATATGAAATAAAGTTGGGATATTTTTCATATTTCATTTCCACCTACATATATACCTATAGAGAATATAAAAACTGTGTGTTTTTAAAGTAGGCTACTATAATTTTGTGGGAAAAAAAAGTATGGTGACAATTAAAACTTCGCAGTATTATACTTAGAATTAGTAAGCTTTCAAAATATGAGTGACCTGCTTGGGTGGCTGCATGGTCTAAGGCGCTACTCTCCCAGTAAACTAGACTGAAGATAACAGAGGGATCAAGATTCTAATCTCGGTCGGGTGTACTGAGAATGGTATTTCCCAAATGGTTTTCCACTCTCCTGTCATGTAAATGTGTATACACTTCTGTTAAATATAACCTTCCTAATCCCTTAAGCGATTATCGTAATTACCATTTAACCAGAACATGTGTGTGTGCGCGTGTGGGTGTACGCGTGTGTGTGTGTGTGTGTGTGTGTGACATGCATATGTATATATGTAAAATTCACAATTGGAGTGCTGGTAACTGACAGCTAGGAGAAGATTTTTATTGCAAACAATGAAAGTCACTAATGTTAGCTAGGACTCTGTGAGTACTCAGATTTCGAGCTTTGAGCCAACTTTATCACTAAATCTAGGGATCAAGATCGAAAGTTTTGTAGGCTCTTCATATTTGGGCTTCCGAATTGTATGTAAAAATAAATTTTTAAAATGCAATGGTAAGTATAGGCTATTTAATTTAGATAATATCGGCAGTTTCACTTATAAATCATGAGGTAGCTTAACAAATTGTTACAATTAATACAAAATTTTGAAGAGTGAGAAAGTGTGAAGTGATGGTAATGACAAGGAAGAGGGTAGGGCCTAGTAAAGCTATAAATTTGGATGGAGTAGAGCTTAGAAAAATTTAGAATTAAAAATATCTTTTGTTTTTGAGAATGCATACCTAATTTGTTTGATTATACAGAGTCAATATTATTCAACAAGAGTTGTGATCAAACATAATTTGATCTTCTTTAAAATATTTCATGAATAAATAAATAGAGAAAGATCATTGTTACCAAGATATATTACTTACATAGCCATTTTTGGTGGTGGTCCTGTTTCCGGCTGGTTCTGAGAAGAAAGAAAAGCCTTGCCTATTCCAAATCTTCCAGTCGGATCAGGCGGCTCAATAGGTATTGGCTCTATTGGGGAACTATGGGGGAAAATAAATATTGTATACAAAGAATGAGCCTTTAAGATTGACCAATAGAAACAATGAAATGTCAATACAGTGTCAAATATAAGTGATAGGAAAGTGGACCAAATTATAAAAACTCTAATACAAATTAGAGAAAGGGCGCTCAAATACTACGGTATTTGAGAGATTAAAGATTTGTAAAAAAAAAACCACTCAAATACAGTTTTGAATACCTTGACTTGTTAAGTTATAACAATTCTAGGCAAATGGTAAAGGGAAATATATATACTTTTGTATTGGGAGAGTAATATAATCACAAAAAAGGACAAAACTGTATTAATATAATTAATTTACTGAAAAAAAAAGGGGTTGTGTGTGTTGTTTATGAAATAATAAACATAAAAAAAAATATCAGTGGCATCAAGCTCTGAGAAACTTATTACAAAATTAAATTAAAATATTTTATATCAACTTAAATAGTACATTTTTTTTAAAGATTTGAATATTCAAATTTGGATTTAATATTCAAAATTTAAGATTCAAGTTCGAGAAGTATCGGATTTGACCGATATCTAATAAAAACAAGTAGCCTTATCTTTTCATTATTCAATCTTCCATATACTTCTAGTTCACACAAATTGCATACCACACCAAGATGAGTTGGTGAAACTAAACTTCAAATAAGCACGAGTAATGCCCTTACGCGTTGGGGTCCTGCGCCTTGCGTTTGAGCGCAGTCCGGTGCTTGCGGCCCATGTAGTGGGATTCCATCTTTTGGTGGGAATCCAGGTGAACGTTGCAAACCTTGCAGTGCATCTGTTCGACTACAACCAGCTCCTGTCACAATCACACCAAAACACAAGGGTGATCCACACCACATTCCATAGGACTATCTTGAATTAACCATTGAAAGTACGATACAAGGACAATACCTACACACTTACCAGAAAATTGTAGGCCTCAAAGTTCATGTCTAAAACATACTTAAACATAATTATGTAATTTTCAGGGTACATCAGCCCCCTTCTTCAGCAGAAGAGAGGAAAACACAAAGTTAATTGTGAACTTTGAGGCCTACAATTTTCTGGTGAGTGTGTAAGCTTTGCCCATCTATATTCCGTTCACGATAGGTTTTTACCTGGATGACAGTTCGAAAATCATATGTTTAGGTTTTGTGTTGCCAACACTTGTAAAAGAATCACAGTTTTGTTATAAATGTAAATATCTTTAAGTACCTGTTATATATCACATATAAAATAACTTAAACTTAAGTTTTCTCATACTATTTAATTTTTCTAAATAATCTATTTTTATCCAACTTGAAACAATATTTTAAACATAATTAAAAGTACTTATTTTTCGTTTAGGAACGTTACTGATCTTGTGTAATATAGTGCATACATCAATACCTTTTAATACAGGCATCGTATTTACTTGGAAAAGAGAAAATTCTTGTCTTTTTTTTTTACATACAATAAGTGATTTTATGATTATTTTATCATATTTTGAAATATTTAACTGAATAAAATATTTTCATCAACTGCGTGTCTGCATCATTGTAAAAAAACTTGTTTACCGTTATGTTCAATCATATAGTTTAGATTCGTCAGTGGCCATTTTGAAGCTATATTCGTTAGAAGTTTTTGTGAAAGTGGTGTTAATATTTTTTTAAGTGGAATAAAGCTATAAATAAACTTTGTGTCCGACCTCAAATAAATATATAAATAATATTGGCCTAAATTACTGTGGTTAACTATCACATTCATATATTAACATCTGTTTTCATTACAGTCATCCAAAGTGATAGATGTCAGCTGTTGGCGTAGTGATATATTAGGGATTACTTCTAGTAACATTTCGAGCTGTCATCCAGATAAACTTAGCTCGGGAATGACTTATATCCTCCTTCCAATATCCAATTTAATAAGGCCATTTGGCGTAATTTTCCCTTTGTTTACATTGGTCTATCTTGTCAACTGTTCAAGTCCTATCATTTCACATGATATGCTAATTGTGTAGGTAAGATTGACCACAGAGGGACCAATTTAAGTGATTCTACTGTGTGAAAATGAGGAGTGGTCATTGCATCAGATTGTGGAGGAGTTCAACTGGAAACATCCAAAACGAGAATCACGCATATGGAGCCTTTTTAAATAAGATAACCCTATGGAACAGTCAGCGCATAGAGCCAAATGAGCAGGTCTTTGAGTCATTTTTATATATTTATATTACTACTCCCTCAGAGTGTCATCTGAAAAAAAAAACAAGTTTTTTTGGACTCTCATATGAAGTCAAGTCAAGTCAAGTATACACTCAGGGCTGGCAAGACAAAAATTGAAAATCAACCAAATCCACAAAGAGTAAAAAAAAATTATCTTAGTATGCCAGTTAGTAGTAATTTCATCAATTTTACACAAGAAACCAGTGTGAGTTTTAAGAAAAGATAAGAGTATTTGCCTGGAGAGATGCTAGGAGACCACAATGTCCCTTTGGTAAGAATCTAACCTTGGTTTCTTGAGTAAAGATACACTTTCCTCTAAGCAGTAGAGGTAAATAAACACACAAATAAGTATTTAAACTAGACCAAGAAACACACCCGGGGTTTCCAACTTGAAAAAGTTCCTGAGTGCTACAATTGAAGCCATGAGTCTAGTGGTAGGCCCTATCATAATCAGCTAGTGAGTGGAATGAAATATGACTCACGTGGATACACACGTTATTAAAAAGAGAGCACCAATTAACATTATTACTGAATTAACGTCAGTTGGATCTTTCATGGATTTTTCTCCACGCAAGTAAAAAATTCCATTCCTCAGTTAAAAATATTAATTTTACTATTATAAACAACTTCATGGGCCACAAAAAAAAAGCATTACGGGCCATCAGTTAGAAACCCCTACTCTAAGCATTAGAGTTATTATAGACTACATATAAGGATTTACTAGATCTAAAAAACACACCTTGTTTTTAGAGCCCCCGATGAGGTGTTGAGGTACAGGGCTACCAGTTTTAGCACTCCACGTAGTAAGAAACTTGCTAACCTTCTTCTTGTGAATTTTTCCCCCATAGTGTAGTTTGCCCTGAATACTGGAGTTTATCTGAGGGCGACAATACAATTTCAAAATTGTAGCGATACAATTATTCATTTCAGATACTTTATTAAATTGAATTTTATTATAGGAGCTTTCTTATTGATAGCTGTATTTCAATCGTAAGTTATTTTACATTTATGTTAAATGTTTAATTTGAATGCTTTGAGGTTATGGAATGTTAAAACAAATGTAACTTAATCTCGGTGCAAGAAATTGCTCTTTTTTTTTGCCACTACATTATACAGTACTATCTGTTCAGGTTATACACATATATGATAATTACTCTAATGGGGTAAGAATGAACATGGAATAATTTTAGAGCTAATCTACCCATATATGCATGGAAGAAGAGTGGGAAACCATTTAAGAAAAATTACCCTTAGTACAGCTGTCCGAGATTTAAACACCAATCTCCATATTAACGGCAGTCCAATCTATTGCAAGAGTTATATCTTAAAGACTTAAGCCATTCAACAAGTGAAGTGGGTTCTTTGTGTCTAGTTAATGTGAAAGCGATATTGTTGTTGTCCTTTTCATTAATTTTTAAACCCGCTTTGGTGACCACTTGGTATAACGTGCTACTCTCACAGTAGACTGGTGGTGGAGAGATCGCAGTTCAAATCTCGGTCGGATGTACCAAGGGTGGTATTAGTACAAAAGCTTATAACCAAAATGGATTGTAAGACGCAATGTTAAAAAATAATAATTTTCAAACTTCCTTCCATGAAACATATTTTAACTCAAAATTGAAAAGGGGGCAATTTTTTTAAGAGAAGATCATACAAAACATTCTTACTATGACGGAACATAGTTCACATCTGTCAGCTCCAAACATATCTGTCAGCTCTTTAGGAAGAGGTGGCTCTAAAAACAGAATTAAAACATGTTTTAAAATATTGACTAAAACATATAACTTACAAGGAAATTATTTAAAAAAAATATGTTCCTACATCTATTGAAAATTTGAAAATATTAGAGAAAATTAATTAAATACACTGTAACCTGAAGATAAAATGTGTTTATATTTTTTGGAGGTTTTAGAATTATAAAAACCAACATTTATAAAATGGGCTTATAATATGGAGATTTTATAGAAACATTTTGAGGAATTTTCAAGTGAAAAGGCAGTTGTATTTTGTTTTTTTTAGTGAGTTTAACACCAAGGATTTTAACGACTTATTCTTAATTTAAGGAATAGGGTGTTTATATTAAGGGTGTAAGAGTACTAGAAAATTTGAATTTGAGTCAAGTTTTAATAAGTTGCTGCTTGAACTTGATGATTTAAAACTCAAAAAATGTTAGTACCGTACTTGGAATGTTTTATTTTTATCTAGAAAAAATCTAATTTTGTTAATTTTATTCAATTTTAATATATAACTCATAGCAAACAGAGTTTCTAAGTATTTTCTTTTGTCTAGCTGAAAACAAATTGTACAATTATTATTAAATTTATTTAAAAATTCAAATTTGTGTGGTTATAAATGTTTTAACAAAAAATATTACTCTAAACAAATTATGATTGTACTTGTGTCAGATATATTACAGAAATTCAACTTGTAATATTTATTATACAAATATTGCTCCTTTATCACTGGAAAAAAAAAACTTGTTTTCATTAAAGCTCAAATCGAAGTGAAAAATGCCTACTTGCACACCCCTAGTTTCTATGAAATGAAACAGCATTAGTGTGGAGAGGGTATGGAAAAACCCCATTGATAAATCACATGTGAAAAACCACCTTGATCGCACCTGGATGATATTCGTACCTCGACCTACCCATCAATGGTATTAATCCAGTCTAGTGCTGTAAAACTCTGTTGTAGTTACAAGGATTGATTTAAAAAATGTAAGGATATTATTTTTGGAATTGGTAGTTTTATTTTTCAATATTTCATTTGAGCAACACCTTTGCACTGTATTTTAAAACTTACCAAAGCAACTCCTGTAATCATACTGTTTTGGGCCCTTCTTACTTATCTGAAAATCATGGATGAAGTATAATTTATATCTTTTACACTAAAGAGCTGTATGTAGTTTTCCCTTTTAATACTTCATCCATGAATGACTAGTCAGAGTTGAACAATTTAATTGCAGTGTAAGATTCTAAATCCAGATTATACATTTATTATTAATACTATTTAAATTGATTATAATGTATTTCAATATGTTTTAAGCCCATAAGGCATTTTCAGGAGTAAATTCAAATAAACTACAGTTTAAATCTTTCTTTGTTTAAAAACTTCTTTCATTCTATTTAAAAATCTGGTGATGAATTGGCTGGCTACCTTTTACCTAATAGGAAACTAGCGTTCACAAAAACATGTTGCCAAGAGTTATCCTATTAGTTGGTTTTAACACTGAAGAAAAGGGGTCCAATAAGCAAGGGGTAGGTTATATAAAAAGGGCTGGAGCAGTTTGTGTACATAGCAATCTCTATCTCAATCTATAGCAAGCTCTAACTGTAGCTCTAGCTCTCCACGTCACTTCGTTAAACGAGTAAAAACTGTGTCACTTTAATGTCGAATTCATAATATTGAAAGTGTAATTAATTAAATAAATCGTGAATAAATATTGCATTTTACTAATTTCAACATAAATAACTAATAAGTAATCCTACAGTGGGTTAGTCATATCATCGAATCATCACAATAGCAAGTGTGCAATTAGACAACTGGTATCCCAACCCTGGGACGTATGAACATAAAATCGGCATGGACATAATTGGTGTCCAGCTGTGGGGCATGCACAGGTCTTCATCCTCATCATAAAAATGACATCACCATACTCTCTAAAGAATGTCTCAAGGTTTTTTAGATGAATGAATGAACGAATAAAAATATATTTGTAGGTACTGACCTTTCTCATTAAGATCAGCAGAATTTTGAGGTGCTGAGTTTATTTGCTGTTCTGGAGCTGGAGATGGTGGTGGTGGTGGAGGGGGTGGGGGTGGAGGTCGCACACTCATACTGTGACCCCTTTCTCTAGGCATAGTTGGGGGTGGCCCTTGTGGTGGGGGCGGAGGAGGGGGTGGAGGTGGTGCCATCATCTTGAACACTTAACACCACAACAAGAACAATTCAAATGACAACAAAAACCTGACAACAGAATTTGTTCAAATAAGTCAAGGTTACATCTGTCTTTATATTTATTTATTTGAGGGACTGTTTACATCAGAACACGACTTATAAACTAATTTGAATCCAGAACAGACACAACATCCAGCTCCCAGTTGATAATTCATCACTGTGAAAGGAGAAATCCTCATTTCACCAATGATATAATTTTTGACCAGTCCAGAGATTGAACCCAGGACCCTTAACTTAGTAGACAGACACGCTACTGACGGAGCTATAGTAGTCCTCTGTAAGACACATTGGAGCCACCTTACTGGCGTAGTTGGCTAACGCGCTGGTTTCATGTTGAGCTACACTGCCGAGGACGGGGAGATTGAGGTTCGAATCTCGCTCGGGGTGAACTTGGGGTGGTTTTTCCTAAATGGTTTCCCACTCTTCCTCCACGCAAATGTGGGTTTACTTCCCCTATATTCAACCTTCCCAATTCCTAACCCATTGGTGCAATTAGTAGGCCTACTTAGGTGTGTAACCCAAATGGGTAGAAAGATGTGGTGCTAAGCATTAGGCATATTATTATTGTAAGACACATTTATTCCTATTTAACAGGTAGGTTTTTAATCAATCATGAAAACTAATCTAATACCACAGCTTACACAATATGGTTCAGTTATAAATATTAGTGAAGGTAACCAAAGCTTTTCTTACTTTAAAAGTTTCATATCTCCCATATAGCTTTAGTGGCATATAAACTTTCACCAACCTGCTTTGGTTGCTACATGGTTTAAGGCAACAATTTTGTGTTAGACTCGACTGCCGATGACAGGGAGATCGAGGTTTGGAATCCCGGTAGACTGCACTGAAATTTATTTTCCCAAAATGATTTCTCACTCTCCCTCCATGCAAACATGGGTATACTACTTCTAAATTCAACCTTCTTATCCCCAACTCATTAACGTAATTAATACATGTGTGAATAACCTAAACAGGTAGTAAGACACGGTGCTAAAGCTAACTATCGCCAACTTATTTTGCTACAATGACAGCTAATTTATCAAATATCTACACATACCTGTGATCTAGGTATGCTCAAATTTATCCAAGGCATTAATTATTGTTAGTAAATCATAGTATCCCTACTCAGAAACTTAAACAATTTGTAAATTTTAGGGAATGTTGACTTTAGAGGAAATGAACCCACATTTGTGTGGAGGAAGAGTGAAAAACAATTTTGGAATAATCCTCCTCAGTACACCCGACCAAGATATGAATTCTGATCTCCCTATCATCAGCAGTCATCTAACAAGAGAATGACACCTTAAACCATACAACCACCTAAGCAGGTGGGGATCTATTAAACTACCGAGCTGAAAAGCAGTCTATTTGGAAGAAAATAATTAAAGTTAGTTAGTGGTTCATTAAATTCTAGGTACTTCAGAATGGCCCCTTGGACAATTTTTTTATCAGTTTCAGAAATGATCTAATACTTAGGCTTATAGCTATTTAGCTCAAAATGTCTATACCCTACAAGTGTTCAAAACATTTATTTCAACTTAATCACTAAACCTAATTGATTGTAACATTTGGACAACTAAATAAAATGGTCTCTTTCTTGACTTGAATAAGTCTCAAAAATAATTATGATATTTAACTATATTTTATCAAACCACTATTTAACCTGTCTCCTCAAATGAAGACTTGTAGTGGAGACGGTACACTATGTCCATCCCATTCTCAGCCAGTTAATTTTTAAAATAGCCAAAATATCTCAGTTGTACAAGTAGAATCAATTTGAACATTATAAAATTAAAAACTTTCCCAGAAAATCTAATGCATGGCTATCCTAAGCAACATTTTAATTGGCCTCAGACAAAGAGAAAAAAAAACTTAAATTTTAATGCTTTAGACATGGTTTTTAATTCATAAAAAAAACCTATCAAAATCGTAAAATTTTTATTTCGAGATGCACATGTTTGTGCAGATGAACTACTAATTTTAAAACTTTATAGCTCTATATGGGGTAAATATTGCCTAATGCTCACGATAAACTATTTTATTAATAAAGATGACACTTTCCCAACCCATCATTACGTAACCTTTCATTATTATGACACTTTACTAACCTAGCTTAGCCTAGCCTTTCATGTGTTAATCAAATATAAAATAATCATTAACTGTTTACAGACTGTGACCAGGTTAGTTTAGTAAAATGCCTCCCCTTCCTCTATTACTCCCCCATTCTTCTCCTCTCACTTGCACACTTTCAGTTATCTGTTCCTACCATGTTATTCTTAATCTTCCTGGTGATCTTTTTCCTACATACTTCATCTCCATCATTCTCATTGGCATTCTCTGTTTCCTCATTACATGAACATACCAAGGTTGTATCCAAATAGTCTACTTATGCGACGTCGCCTTGACACGTGCCATTGATAGATGCATTGGCAATCACGTGACCAAGTGTGTATCTCTTCGAATAGTCAGGAAGGATATCTATACAGTTTTCTCGAGCCCTGCTCAAGGTCTTGATCGCCACTAATACGAAAGCTACCAGCCATGCTCTGTTCTCAAGGTGTCGGTTGCGGTATTTTAATGGCAATTGTTTTAGTGTTATTGTTTTGTCTGCTAGTGCACTGACTTACATTTTCTGCCATTTTAAATAAGGTTGTTGTCGTTCAAATAGTTTGATGCAATCTTTGCTATGAATAGTACAAGAAGTGTAAAATCCTCAAGACTGCATCAAGTCTAAGATTCAAGCGTCCGACTAGGGAGCCTTGGACTATTCGGGTACAGCCCAAGTCTTGCTTCCTCTATTATCTCATGTACTCCCTGTACCCCAACTCTCCCAGATAGCTTAATTCCTAATATTGTTTCTCCTCGTGACAGTTAAAAAACATGTATGGATATTAAACTGAAGAGAATAACTAAACATTGTACCATATCAATGATAAAAAAGAGCCTAAAATGAAATAAATTCTATCACCCATATAGTTATCTCTCTATATCCTAAAACTTCTTTCTACACAAATAGAAATGACTGCCACAAAATCATTCAAAATGTTAGGATTTATGAGAAATACAAACAACTTAAAAAATCCTAGAGCTTAACTTTAGCTCTATTGTTATCTAATAAGAACCTTGAAATATGACTTTACTATATGCCTAATTTAGTAGCTAGGTTATTCACACTTGCTTGGTAAAGTATGAGACAAGTTCCTAGAACTATTATTCTAATATTCCTTCACTCAACTATATCATAGGCGAACTTATTTTAATATGAACTCTTTCATAAACTTCTAACTAGGGACACAGGAATTTTATACTATATTAACCTACTAGATTTTCATAGACTTCTAACTAGGGACACAGAGGCATATACTGTGCTGACCTACTAGATCATAATAACTATTCCTGCTCTAAAAACTAACAAGAACCTTATACACATTCTTCTGTGACTGTCAAACTTCTAATTACAAGTACTTGTACAATTCCTCTTTGTCTTGCAAGTACAATTTCATTAGCAACTGTGTGACAAGACTAGACATATTTGAAAGAACACATATCTTTAAGAACAATATACTAAGCCTACAAGAAATGTTAAACCACTCAAATTTAAAAGAAAATACTGAGAACATAAAAATATGTATTAATTTTCAACCGCCTCTTATCGGAGCCGGCGTTTTTGGGTTGACTTTGGCGAATAAACACAAAACACAATAGCCTACAAAGGTTAATGTTATACATTTTTACTTTAAGAAGTATGGTGAAGATATGTAACTAATTATACTTTAAAATATGATACTTTAAATAAAACATTTATATTCTATTAAATCAGTTTGTAGACATAAGTCACATAACTATTTATTTAGTTTGTATTCAATAATCAAAAACAATATCAAACAAATAAGTTAAATGGAGGGTTGCCAACAACACTAAACAAAAGAAAGGTTCTCATTTTGGTGATTGCTAGTAGTTTGATTTATTTTCTACGAGCGCTAAGGTGATATTAGATAGAAACTTAGCCTTGAATATATAACGTCACAACAAAATATGGATATATATATAT
>CABEEJ010003342.1:64397-84649 GCA_901482245.1 Timema douglasi
GCGTCGGTTGGGGTTTGGAAGCTCATGGGTTTGAGTTGAACTCTCGCCCTCGTGCCGAATGCACTAACTCTAACGGTACAAGAGGCTTCCTGCCACTGCATTTGGGATGTTCCATGTCCGGTAATACTTGCGGAGTGCTTCCTCGGGGCAGCCCCTGGGCAACGTCCTTAGGGTTTGTCTGATGGATGGCTAAACCTCTGTCGAGGTCGTCTGTGTAAGAGTGTGGGAATGAATGGGGGAGAAAATGCGGATATTCCAGATGGGTAGAAAGACACAGCAAATACAAATACACCTGCTTTGGTGGCAGCATGATCTAAGGAGCTAATGTCGAATACCGGGTGATCATGGTTAGATCCCAGTCAGATGTATTTCCTAAGTGGTTTTCCATTCTCTCGCCAATCAAATGTGGGTACACTTCCTCTAAATTCTACCTTTATCATCCTTAACCTATTAGCGTAATTAGTACATAGGCATATAACCCGAATGAACAGTAAGATGGGGTGCTAATTTTTTTTTATACAAATACAACTAATATAGCTAATTTTGTATAAGGGTGCGGTCACTGCAAGGAAATGAAGCCGGCCTACTCGGAGGCGGCTCTGAAACTGCACAACAACAAGTCTCCCAGCTCTATCGCGGCCCTTAACTCAGAATCTAATCCCGATGTGACGGATCTCTACAAGATTCAGTCCTTCCCAACGCTCAAGTTCTTCGACAAGGGGAAGTTTGTTCAAGATTATAGGGATGCTCGTACCTCGGAGGCAATTGTATCTTTCATCAAGTCCGTTGAGGGTACCAGGGTTGCGAAGAAGAAGGATTAGAAGTAGGAGAAGCAGGTTATTGTTTAGTAACTAGGTTCAGGGGAATTTTCGTTAGTTAACTGGTAACACAACAGTTTGATGTATATTTTGAGAAAAAAAAACAGCGAGGCATTTATCTTCACACTTACCAATGCATAGTAGGCTATTTGTTTGATATGCGTCTATATTAATTGTATTTTCTATACCATATATTTAAAGACTATTTATTTTATGAACAACATTGCTGTTTTAATTATTTATAATATATTCTAAAATAGATCATACACGTGGTTATTAATCTTTCAAATAACATTAATTACTACAGTAACTATAGTAAACACGTGATAGGAAAGGGTACATATTACTTTTACAAAATATATTAATATCTACGTTCATATGTCCTTATGTCAAGTCATGTGGTATAAAGGGATAACTTCTAATAGAGAATATCGATGTAGGTAAATTATAATAATGCTAAACACATTTTTTTTTCAGAAGTGACTGCAGCCAACATTCTTAACGTGTTATTACTAAAATATGTTTAGTCCGTGCATGCTAGTTTTGGCCTATGACGTCTGTCAGAAGGGATCTTAAGGCAGCCCCGAACCATCTGGCTCGCGGACGTATATATTTACTTTTACAAGTAATGTCAACTGACTTTAATGGTCAAATTGACAGAAGCCCATTAGCCAGATGGATGAATGGGGGACGACTTTTAAGTAACTGTTACGTCGTAAAAAAAACCAAGTTAGGGATACACGAGAAAGAGTAAGAGATTTTGCAATTTTAATAGAAAAACCTCACCAAGTTGTCCTGTCTCCTCCAACAATGGAATTGGAATATAACAAAAGGATATATGCATAAATTTATATACTACACGAAAATAGGTTAGTAAGTGAATTAAATTTATCATTTTGACTTGCTGGCACCTTACAAATTACAATGAATATAGCTTGTAATAAAATTTGAGTTCTTTTGGCTCACCAAACTAGAAGATTTTGCTGATGCACTATTAGTGAAAAAGTTTCGCCGTTATAACACTTCTCCAACCAAGATTTCAAAATAATTATCAGGAACGTGCCTCACTTAGTTACGTATTTTATTACTTCAACTTTACTGGTTCACTCTTAATTCCTCATTTTAAATAAGACGTTGAAAGAAGTCCACTTTTAAAAACTCGCTTATTCTCTACAACAATACAAAACGCTTCCATTGCGTGGAAGAAACCAAGCATCTTTTCATACATTAAACAAGTTTATTCCGCGCAAGATTTGAGATTAGCTTTCTCGGAATACTAGTTCCTAGCTTGGCCACTATTTCTGGTTGAGTGTTAAAATAGTTTACTTAAGGATGGCGTGCCTGGTTCCGGGTGTGTGCGTTTACATTGCAGGTCCTTTACATCTGTTGTCCATTACATTTTTTATTTTGGAACAAATACATTGCTTTATCATAACATCGCTTTTCTCCCTTTACACAAATGTACTGTACATCCAATCAGAATGAAGGGTTAAGAAAATACAAGAGCGGTTGCTACTGGCTAATCAATGATTTTGTTTTTACATATGCATCTAGTAATCCACCCATAACTTTATAAAAAGATCGAATCAAATGATATCGCATTGAAATCGCCCATCCTTAAGGTGAGAGAGGGAACTACTTTCAATAATATAATTATTTCTTATATGCATGTTAAGGCCTTCCGCACACGGGTCGACTGTTTTGCAACGCGAGTTTCAAACCGGTTGCACATCAGATTATTGTGCAACTGGTTTTCAATCGATTGATGTTCTTCGTCCGCACACAAACGCGACTGATTCTGAATCAGTCGACAGTTTCATAGACAATAGTAATATAGAGTGTTGCGATTGAAACACGTTTAGTATATATTCTTGAAGCTAGTTTTGGCAACATGTCAAGTAGTAGTTCAGATGAAGAAGACATTGTTGACTATTATCAATACCGCAGACTACGAAGAGCAGTACGAAGGGAATATTGGCGCCATCCTTATATAGAGAAAAATATCAAGTGCAGGCTGTTCGTTGCAGCAGAACAATTAAATAAAACAGACACCAAGTTTATAGCATTTTACAGAATGTCCAAAGATTCTTACATGGAATTGGTAAAGATGGTTACTCCTACCATACAGAAGATGGACACAAATATGAGAGAGTGTGTGACTGCAGAAGAAAGAATATTAATAACTTTGAGGTAAGTTTTATTTATTACTCATTATTTTGGTTCATACACAGAATAACAAAAGTCCAATTTAAAGAAATAAAAATTACAGTATAAAATTAAGAAAGCTACACTTCTGTTCATATCTTAAGGAATGTAGTTGAAGTAAAATGTTCACATTTTATAATAGTTGGAGTTGAGAGCCCCTGCAAAGTCTGTATAAAACTGGTGTGTTGGCGATGCTTGTTCCTGTAATGATTCTGAAACCGGAGAAATTGCTGAGGTATGGGAAGGTTCGGAGGTATGCGAAATTCCAGAGGTATGCGTTGAATCCGACTGTGGTGAGTCAATTGTGATAAATGATGAAGAGTGGATCAGTGATGGGGTTGATATCTCATCAATAACGCTGAAAATTTTGCGCTTGAAAAGTTTAATTTGAGAATCAGTAAATTCTTCTATTTCAGGTATCAAGCTCAGTAAAAACATTTTGAGAGCCTCTTTCCTTTCAATTTTGTGAGAGCTAGTAGCTTCTATGTTAGCAGTTGTTTCCAGTCTTGCTTTTTTGGCTTTGAAATACTCAGCCACACATTTATCTGCGTCCGCCGCCGATTTATTTCTGACATTCAGGCTTTTCTTAGATCGATTTGGTTGAGGCAGTACTGTTCCCTCAGGTGATGCTGGGGGGAAGGTGGATGGTGCTTGTATCAGAGGTGGTGGTGGTGGTGGTGATGATGATGCTTGTGAGGATTACACCATGTCTGATGAATCTTCAAGAGAGCCACTCTCATCATCACATCTTTCTAAATTTTCAAATATTTCTTCTGTCGTTTCATGCTGTGGTATTTGTGGCAAATTTCCGGATGAGGGAGGAGCCAACGCTTTTATGAATGGCACACAAAACTGCATGGCATCCGCCAAATAGTATGCCTTTTTCTTTCTTCCGGATCCACTTGGTGGAGGCTTCAGTTTACGTGAGAAAACTGTACGAAGATTACGCCATTTCTCTTTGCACTCAGCCGCTGAAATCAATGAAACGAATACAGTTACACATTATGTTAAAATACAGTAACACTAAAATAAAAATAATCTTTATTTATGTTTTTCATTTTTATGTTAGATTTATTTAATTTTTTACAGGTACTTGGCAACAGGATGCACATTTGTGTCACTTTCTTTATATTTTGCAAGAGGGGAGACCACAATCGGAGCTATTGTTAAAGATACTACTAAAATAATCTGGGACGTATTGAATGAAATATATATGCCTCTACCGACAGGAGATCAATGGAAAATAATTGCTGATCGTTTTGAGATTATATGGAACCTTCCAAACTGCATTGGGGCTGTGGATGGGAAGCACATCCGAATAGAGAAATTTCCAAACACTGGTTCTCAAAATTACAATTACAAGTTATACCATTCTACCGTACTAATTGCGTGCTGTGATGCAGATGGACTTTTCACAATGATCGAACCGGGTTACGCAGGAAGAAACAGTGATGGAGGTATTTTCAACGCCAGTGCAATGAAATTCTGGATGGCCCATGGGGGTTTTGACATACCTTTGCCTTCCCCGTTGAGATACGATGAAACAAACCGTCCATTTCCTTACTACTTTGTGGGAGATGAAGCGTTCCCATTGTCACGCAATTTAATGAGGCCCTATGCAAAAAGAACCTTAGACAATGTGAAAAGGATTTTCAATTACAGATTGAGCCGTGGAAGGAAAACAATTGAATGTGCATTTGGAATGGCAGTAGAAAAGTTTGCGGTATTAAATGGGCCCATACGATGTCGAAAAGCAGGAACAGTGAATGACATTGTAAAAGCTGCTTGCGTCCTCCATAACTACGTACGTAAACGAGAGGGGATTGATTACAGGCCACCAGCTACGGGAGAAGATAACGAGATTGCGGGAGTAGCTATCAACATGACAAGACAACTTGTAATACATGACGGTTCTTCGGCGGCTACTTTAAGGAATTATTTGGCAAACTATTTTCTTTCTTCTCGTGCATCTGTACCCTGGCAATGGAAATACACTGTACCAGAAATAAGGAATAATATTACTAATTAATATTATCTATTAACAATATTAGTGGTGTATGTTGCTAAATAAATACCTAACAAAAATAATAAATAAAATAAATACCACTACATACCTGTAATTTGTACTTCGGCTGCCACCTCTTGCCATGCTTTTTCAGTGATGTCTTTCCTGGAGTACCCAGGAAGCTTATAATTATATAGCACTTCACGCTTTTCCACTTCTTCAACGAATTTTATATTCCACGTTTGATCATTCATTTCGAATGTCGACCAACAACACTTCAAAATGTCAATAATATACACTATAACAACGCTAGAATAACACGTATTCAACAATTTCACAACATGCAACCGTGCAACTGAAACCGTTTCGCGACCTGCAAGCACGATCGCAAGTGACCAGTTGGAAACTGATTTCAAACCGGTCCCGTTTCTGTCGACCCATGTGCGGCTCCCCACTCCCCTACACGTGCAAGGTCACCAAATGGTTGCATGTACAACCGGTTTGAAACTGCGTTGCAAAACAGTCGACCCGTGTGCGGAGGGCCTAACAGTTTGTAAGCACTTTGCCTTAAATATGAATTAAATGATTTACACCTGTTGTTTACTTGAAAAGGATTGTGATATGCTCTTATTTAAGGATATCCAGCTTCTAAACCAGAATTTGTGTCCCGATCACACGCATATTTGGCTCTAGAGATAATTTATTAGATAATATATATTACTATTCCAGGGGGCATCAATTTTGTATTTGCCTGACAATAATCAAAATCAAAGGATTTTGTCTCGTTAAGAAAAATGTTTTGTGCGAGACAATAAATAATAATATATTGTGACCCTTGTCCCTTTGTTTTCAATTATTGTGCTAGCTGACATATTCACTGAAAAAACTTGTACCAAGCTACAGTATGTTTGAAACGAACCATCGTGCTGTCTTGTCCGCACATGAAACCAAACAATCCCTTAATTTTGTTAATCACATTAATTATACAAACTTTTAAAGAAATGTTACGTAGTCTAATCAAATGACACTTCTTTTATCAAAGACGGCGTCAAACTTTTGATGGTAAATATGTCCTCTTATAAAAGAAGTATGATAAATGAAACAAATAGCCGACACTATTGTTAATGCATTTTAGTGGGGAAAGACTCTGCCTAAAACTATGAGTGAAGAATGACCATGGGCACGGGACGAATCCTGGATAGCTCAGTGGTAAGAGCATTGGCGTACTAAGCCGAAGGTCCCGGGTTCAATTCCCGTGTCCAGGTGTCATTTTTCAATTTTCAGAAGAAGTATGATAGTTAAATACTATCCTATCACGGTTTCTCTTCTACCCACCATATCCGTTCCCCAATCACAAGCAGATTCATGAAGATAAAATAAATATTATTAAAAATGAAAAATTACACCTGTAGACGAGAATTGAACCTGGGTTAGATTTACATGTTCAGGTGTCATTTTTCAATTTAAATAATATGATATGATATATAGATGCGGCTCTAAACGTAACTAACAAATATTATAGCTGGTCTATTTAATCTATATTAAAATATATATTTTTATTTATTAGAGGCATTTAACGTGCACTTTCTGAACCGACTGATTATATCAGCAAACGAGAATTTTTTTATGAGCGTCGGTGAAAGAGCAACAAATTTTTGCCGGGAAAGGTATTTTCACATACCTTTCAGGGTTCATGTACATTCCACAATCGACATGGGACCGGTGGCCTTAATTCCCCTTCGAGGGTAGTTGTGCTACGGAGTTTTATCGCTCCAGAAAACCCGTTGACCCCAGTTGAGTTTGAACCCACTAACATCGGGTCTTTAGACGAGCACTTTGCCCCAAGGCCACCAAGGTCGGCTTGTACTTATTAATAGCTATTTACTTGAATATAGTTGGTCACGTGTCCATTCCGTATCAAACTATCTGGAGTAACACACCCCAACTCCCTTTTCTACTTCCAGTAGTTCAAAGACCAGCCTGGTGTGCTAAAAGTGGGTCTTCCTAAGTAGTTTGCCTTACTCTTTCCACGAAAATGTGGATATATTTCATTTATATATTACCTCCCTCAGCCTTACTTCATTAGACCTAATGTAATTATAATGCAGTCAAATGGGTAGTACACCGTGGTAGAACGCAGCGAAATAAGTTGTACTTGTAATACTCTCAACGGAGTTGAACATTGATTTCAACTTAATTTGTATTTACTGTAAAGGTATCAGTGATCGGACGTCTTATATCAGTGGCAGTGGCAGTAAGTAACCATCTGAGCCGTATCCGGCTGTATAAACACATAATAACTTAGCTGAAGTCAAGACGTACCCCTGTGTGAACTGTTGAGCCATGCGTGTGAGAGACTGTGGTGAGACACAGCTGTCCACTGATTGGTCGTCTTTACGGAAATGGGAGTGAATTTCAAGATGGCGTACACTAGATTCTAGACATCCTAGAAAGAAGTTTTATACAGTTGGTGTAAAAAAAAATACTATTTTATTAAGTAAATAAAGTGTTATTTTTTTAAAGAGGGGGTATGTTAAAACAAATTGGTCTACTCTTTAACTTTAGCTCCAACTTTAACTTTAACTCCAATGACGTAATTAAAAAAAAGTACATAAAATAAATGATAACAGAAAAATGGGCTAGCTCAGTTTTAACATGAATGCAATATTCTGGGCTCAAAATCAACATTTACATTTAGCAACAAAATAATTATTTCGGGGTAAAATGAAATAAATAATAATACATAATATTGAACACGAGACTCTCAGCACCTCTGGTTCATGTTGGGAAAAAATAATACCTTTATTTGACTTAGTCAACAATTAACTTACCTTATGTACAGTACGTACAACAATACTGATCTCCAAAGTTGGCATACCTGGGAAATACTTACAGTTGAGAACAGGGGGAAAAAACAATGAATGACAAAAAAATGAAAGTATGTGATCGTGGTGCCATCTCTTGAGAAATGATTGAAACAACTGCTTTATATGTCAAACAGAGTAAAAACAATTATTGTTTACCTAGAAAATGGTTGTCAAGAAACAGTGTACAGAGGAAAAAACAATGAATGTCGACGCTATTGGATAGGAAATCAATTAATGTCAATGTGATTTGATTTAAAACAAGTTAATATTAATGGCATTTCATATTAGATCAAAAATTTTGTATTTATTTGAAAAAGTTATTTTGGCTGTTAGAATGACGAACAAAACTTAAATTTACTGATTTTATTTTATTTGTGTTTATACTGGTCTTTGCCTCATTCCTAGTTTTTACTCAGGTTGTTTTATTTCACATAGTAATGTAGGCATTGTAAATCTGGTTTTTGTGACTGGTTGTACAATAATGTTCTTGTGATTGCTTGCTCAATAATCTTTGCTCTTTATACTTTTAATTATGAGTGAACTGGACAACAATGGTGAATTTCTAACATAACTTCTAAAAAGAGACCACGTTTCACGTTGATAGAGTACCGAACGGAACATTTTTTCCACATTATTTTAATAAAATTGATAATGTGTGTGAAAAAATCTTAAAATTATACATAAAAATAATAGCTTAAGCCTAATAAAATTATTTAAAAAATATAGGTAACTAAATATTTAAAATTAATATTCATGCTTTTACTCTAGCCAGCTAGACATTCAATGTATATATCTTGTTTAGCAAGACAATAAGACAATCATTGTTTCTGATCTGTTTCTTTGGTAGTTTTCTTTAAGATTAAAAAAAAAGGAAAGATAATGAATGCAGTTACGATAGCATTATTTTTGCTTTTATTTAGTAATTATTGTACTTTAAGTTGCTGTAAAAAGAATAATATTGTATGATTTAAATACATGTTTTAGTGGTGTTACAAACTTTTAAATTGGAAATGGTATTATGACATCAATTAATGGTTTACACATCTTGTACATATTTAAAACACAAAGCAAAATTGTTCATGATTATATTTTGTTCATTCTTGTAATTAATAGTACAGATCATGTATACATCATAGATAGTAAGAAAACAACAAAGTAAGAGAAGACATTAAAGAACATTTAGAAGGCACTGCCCATCTTCTTGCAGGTCAAGGCTCACCTACTAAAATGCTCTATTGAGTGGATGGAATTACTCAAGTCCCAACATTTACTCAAAATCATAAGCAATGCCATTCATTGTTTTTCTTCTGTACCCTTCAGGTGGTTACTCTTTGGATGATAACATTACAAAATAAAAAACGATGATAGTTAATAGTGAACCCAAGAAATAAATGTACAACACAATGAAAGTGAATTGGAGAATATATATATATAAGTTTGACAAAATTTACGCTTCAAACAGCCCCGCCTAATAGCCGTCTATTGAAATACAAAGTTAAAATTACATTATATATAATATGATCATTGTATGTGATATTCAGAGTGAACGCATTATTATTGTTTGGTTTAGATATAAGTTATAACAAAATAACATAATATAAATATGTTTAGAGTCAGATTTAAGTGCACTTATTAAACAAGCAAATATTTAATAAAACCATTTGAACTCCTTTAAAAAATATATATATATATATTATATATAGTCAATTATCTCAATGAAGTTAGTCGGTGAACACTAAAATAATAAAATATTAAATAAGGCATTGCATTTCATCGAAGTCAAGACTCTAGCAAAAGTTTCAGTTCCGGAGTCAAATATTGTTTAACCAGAATATTATGTTTTGAAGAAAAATTCTAAAGTCAGCAAATTAAGTTAAAATTAATGTTAATCTTTGAGTTTGGAACAATAAATGTTTAGAGGTGAATGAAGTCTAATCAAAATTGTAGTAGAAAACAAAGGAATGATTCCCAATTATAATGTAGGTATATCCCCCTCATGTTAATGGCGTCTTGTGCGTTGAAAATGTTAGTGGATCAGACAAACTCACTTATAAGGCATAGTCGTGGTCCGGAATTTATTAAAGCTGTCCCAAGTAGTTGTACAGTCTTTTACTGTCATCTGAAACACTTTTTATATACTTAGCACTAATAAAACTTGTCATTATCACTTTACTTTATTCCAATGAATTTACACAAGTCTGTGTCGTTTGGGATCCAAGATGCAAAGCCCGGCTTCTTCTCACATATCCCGCCTCTCAGTATTTATCGTCGAAAAACAATCAGATTGAAAATTAATATAATGAGATTTAAATAAAAGTAGTATGACATCTGGCCGTAAAGCGTGCTAGTCGCGTCAAAAATAAACACTTAAGAATAAATTAAAACTAAATAAAATAGAAATCGAGAGAATTAAAATTCTTACAATGGCTGTGGTTAAGTTGTCTGAAAGTGTCGGGAAAATGTGTTAATTCAGCGGTGGCGTGACTTGAACGCCATGCGTAGCCCTATTATAGACGGTTGGTAGATCGTGAGGCAGTTAATATGAGACACTGGTTAAGACAGTTGCTCATTGGCAGTTGCCAGCGTGTGTTAATGTTGTAGACAGTTGGATGCAGACAGTTGCCATGTGTGTTAAAGAAGTGGTGTTACTTGTGTCATATGGAGGTTAGAAGTGACCGATGGAATACCACCCACGTATCTTAGACAAGGGAATAGTATAATGACGATATACACACCGTCATCTTCTCAGACATCCAATCACGACCCAAACTTAATTCCATGTCAGCAAGACCGCATTATATACTCGACCTATTCTTAATAAAACCCATACTAGCCAACAATCAGTCTTACAATCATCGATCATGTGACTGTCCCCTACAACCTTTATCCCAACCATCCTGACAAGATAATAGATTAAAAAAAGGTGTTTTACAAGGTGAATCCAGTAGTGGTTACATATTTATAATTTTGACACCCCTATGAAATTATTATGGATTCGTTAGACATAATCCTCCTAAAATAAACTATTATGTGGATGTTGAATAGTTGTGGCTGGTAAAAATATCTTCACACCTATTGGTTCTACAGCACAGTCGAGGAAATGGAGTAAAGAGGTGGTGGAAGAAAGTCGATGAGATGATAAAAGAAATGTATTTGCTCCAAAATCAATGTAATGGTCAAGAGATGTAAACGTAATGCAATGTATTTGGGGTCCCCCGCCTGGCTCTAGGTTGGAGATGGTGCTTTAAGACAGGTAAAATAAAATATTAATTCTAACGTTTGGATGCATGTAGAATTATTTAAATAAGTTAGACTAATATGTTATTTATATTTCATAAAGTGTAAACTAATTTCTACCTAATTAAAGTGAAAAATTAAACACTAGAAATGTTGTTTTACAAACTACAAAACATTTCAAAATAATCTTTTTCTTCTTCCATAAACCATTACTTTTTAGATTTATTTGGTGGCCGTAAATAATTTATATAATTGTAAGAGAAACGACACCATAGCTGATGTATATTTTTGCTCTGCGTATTATTAAATAGTCGAAAAGAAATGCATACATTTAAAATTAACTAATTTTATTCACAATGACTGGACTTGACTGCACTCATGTGTCGTAATCACAGAACACATTGCCAAAATAGCTTACAAAGGACTATATTAATATTAAATTATGCTTAAGTTCTGTTTTTACAAGTTTGGTAGGATTGAAGTGATTCAAAATAACCTCTAAGCCCTTTTCATCGGAGTTATAGAGATATATCATTACTTACTCTATGAAAATTACATTTAGTTTATTTTTACTATTGTAGTATTCAGTTTTGAAACATAGTGAAAAAAACAACCGTTTATTAATAGGTTTTCAGACGAAACAACGATGGATCAGGTTAATGCACCGATAGACAATGTTGTTATACTTGCAAATAGTGATGAAGTTCTCAAAGTAAAGGACATGCATGAGAAGGAATTCATGAAACAAAGAGGATATCCTATTGGAGAGATTAGAAAAGGACATTATTTACAAAAGCGTGCTGATAAAACAGCACAGAGCCTATATAGTTCTGAAAGTAGCCTGGATATTAAATCTTACCAAAATGGAACAGAGATAATTAATTTACGCGAGGGAAAAGGTTCTGCTATAAGGTCTTTTTCGTCAGACCACGTGGACGTTCTTATTGAACAGATCAACGAGACTTCATATTCGTCATCATCGAAAGAGTTCGAGTGGGTTAACCCATCCTTCGAGTACGATTCAGATGACGACTTTTGCTGTAGGCTAGAAGTGAGCAAGCCTGGATTATCTTACGCCGAAAGTTTCGATAGCGATGAGGAGGAGGTGTGGTCAATCCACAGAAACTACGGGCAGACAGATCTCCGGGAAGCGTTTGACCAGTTTGATAAAGATGTAGACGTTCTAGAAGATTGCGCAAACTCTTTTGATTGGCTTGATATGGAAGATGGAAGCTCTAGGTCCAACCACGAAGAAAACCTCGTTTCAAAGGAAGAAATCAGATATAATACCATGTTGAAAAGGAATTGCCAGCGAATGAAATCTCTTTCTGAAAATGATATTTGGTTGGCATGATCTGTATCAGACTATTATTTTAGTCACCCATATGTTAAGGGATATGTGTTGGGAAAAATATAATATATCAATGTTGACATGAACTTTTGTGTAATATAAAATACATACTCAATTAATGGTAGTGGTTGTAGACTATTATATGATGTCAAAGAATAAATTAGTCTAGTGATGGAGTTGGATTTTGCCTACTTGATTAATAAATGTACAAAATGTACCTAACTTGTTTGCCATTAGTACCAGAAGAATCACAAACCCTATAAGCTAAGCTGAATTATAACGAGTATTAGGGGAAAGAAGATTAATTTTTATTGAAGGTAACAACAAATTCAGTGTTTATTTTGGCTAGTCACAGGATTGAACTTCAAAATTCAAAACTTACTTAAATAAACATATTTGTAAATCACTTATCCTTGCACGCATAGTATAAAATCATTAATAAAATACTCTAAGTATTTTTTTTTTTACAAATGTCTATAACAGTTGTTGAAGATCATGTGCCAATCACACAAGCTGCCTCCACCATGTTCTGTCATGACTGAGCCTTCTCCCTCCAATCCTCCACACCCAGCTACTTCAGATCTCTAGCCACATCGTCACTCCCATCTCGTTCTGGGTCGCCTTAAAGTTCTTCCTATGTCAAGTATGCCGCCAATGACATATTTCGGACTTCTTTCCTGTTGCGTTATAGCTACATGTCCTGCCCATCTAATTCTGTTTGAGCTTTGTTTTTTGTATTATATACGGTTCATCAACTCATATATTTCTTAATTCTTTTTCCTTCTATATCCGGCTTTCTCTCAAACTGGATCCAAGATTATTATAGTTAGATCTTCTTCATTATTCGCCCCCTGAAATCCAGATTATAGGCTATCATCACCCATTTCGGAAAAAATGCCAAACCACGAGCACGGAAGAAAAAAGTATAGTATATCACAATTGCGTTATTAAAGTGTAACTATCATACACATTGTATGGTAGCCATATGAGTTAATCGTTAATGATCAATTATAACAAAATCAACATTATACCTTACTGTCGTAAATATTATTATATTTAATTGCATTTCTTTGATTTTGAAATAATCAACAATTACACACGCGCATAACACGAAAGGGTAGTAAAACGTGCTGCTAAAATAAACAACAACGAATGTAGCCCCTTTTATGTCCTTCAAGACAAAGACAACATACAACATTACAAAGGGAAAGAGGAAATGAATTCAGAGTGAGCTGTCAGGACTTTGAGTTTTGAATATATTGTCACATAACTTAATCGTCCATGTATCCAGGCAATTTAATTTGCAGACACTCAAGGTACACCAAAAAGGAAAAGTAATATTTTGAATTTGCAATTTATAAACAATATTTTCATAGCCTAAAAAATGAACTTAATTGAAATCAATTTGTAAGACAACGACCATGTAGTTTAGAGATAAATATTTTATTTATTTGCCATACAAGATATGTATGGATTTATAAAAGTTATAATAAGGACTATTAAATACTTAAGGAATTACCTAGCCAAAACTATAACTAATAAACTTGTAAGGTAGTACAATTTGTTACCCAGTTTATTAATTCCCTAACAATTTATAATATGAACTGCATATTAAATATTTATTTAGGTCAAGACTTGAAATTCACAGTTAAATTTTGCTCGACAAACAAAATTAATTATGTGCTCTAAGAAAGAGCTAAAATAACTATTTACCAATATATTATAAATATAATGCATTCAAAGTTAAGTGAAAGAATAACGTTTTAAATTGCCTCAACTACAAGTCATGTGTTTTAATTTAGAACTGTGAATTACATTTAGCCAAAAACACAATTAATCACAACATTCTACGTTCTAAATCTTATCATCGTCAAAAGAACTTTAGCTAAAGTTTACATTTACTTCATCTTGTCAGAAGGACTAAGAGCACAAAGATCCTAATTTAACATTTTAAATATTACCAAGTCAAAAAAGAATTAAACCACGTCTCACATTGAATGCTATTTACTTTTAAATTGTATTTGTAAAAGAATAAAAATAAGTCTAACCAACCCATTTTAGTTACATTTAAATTTATTAAGCTTTATTATTTAAAAAAATGATAAGGCCGAAAGGGAATTTAGAATTATATTTTACCGAAATAGGTCCTCGGTAGCTTTCCCGCCAAGAGTGATTTTTCTTAGTACTCCCGGTAGTAAATATTCTGTACAGTTTCCCAGAGACGGGTAGTAGGGGACGGCAAACAGACGACGAGAGATATCACAGTGTGAAATTGGGCCAAATGGTGAGTTTGATTGTATCTAACATTACTTTATCGACTACCATTTGATGTTTCTTTCAATTTTAACGCACTTGTATCTCGGAACGACGCCACACAAACAATTACACACACATTTCGAGATAGTCAAACCCAGCTACAGCTGCCAGAGTCAAATCAGGCAATCTCAGCTCTTAGGTTGTGCTGAAAGGTTCAAATTGTACCTGTATAAACCTGCATAAAATAGCATCTCCAGTAGACACAAAGTAAACAATACAAATAGTGTGGATGTAATTTACAAGATAAGTTTAGCAAGTATCATCAATAATCATCAATCATTGTCACCTCCACTGATACTATTACTGGCGAGATTAGAAGTCGCGTCCCACTACCGGCACATTCTACATCTTCGCAGCATCGTCACATATTGCACGTGGTTCTTACATCATCGGTCAGTAACAAGTATGTTATATTTGTTTGTTAAGATATTTTAGTTACCAAGGTTTTAGTCCAAGGTGTAAGCTCATACAATAATAGATAATTTGTATCCGAGTTCCATCTCGTAACAAGCTATTATAATTCCTGACCTTAAGGTTGGGTTGATATAATAGGTTAGGTTAGTGTTTAGCTCATATATTGAAATATCCTTGTGTTTAGAAAGGGTACGTTAAATTCCATAATATTACTATACTAATTATATTGCTGATTTATATGATATATACCCGCTTCGGTGGCGTAGTTGGCTAACGCGCTTGGCGTAGTTGTCTAACGCGCTTGTCGTGTTGAGCTCGACTGCTGAGGACGGGGAGATCGAGGTTCGAATCTCGGTCGGGTGAACTGAGGGTGGTTTTCCCTAAATGGTTTTCCACTCTCCCTCCACGCAAATGCGGGTTCACTTCCTCTAATTCAACCTTCCCAATTCCTAATCCATTAGCGTAATTAGTACTTAAAGCGTATAACCCGAACGGGTAGTAAGGTGGGGTGCTAAATCATAATATATATGTGTCTCTCAAAAAGAAGGAAGGAAGAGTGAGAAAGGAAGAGAGAATTAGAGGGTCATATGACAAGCTGGAATGAAACATTTGAAAAAAAACCGTTTTAAACAAGGATTAGAAATTCTGATTGTGACACATTTTGAAAATATAAGCTAACACACAGTAGTAATAATAGTTCATCACAAAATTAATTTATTGTTATTATGCTTGAATGCAACAATTATATTTAATAAGGTACAAAAAGATAAAGCCAAAATAACTGAAAATTCGAGATTATTACGTTTATATCGATGAATATTATGAATTTAAGACCATTTAAAATACTGTTTATTACGTGTTATATATGGTAATCTAGGAGCACGAATTTGAGACTTTAAAAAAAAAAAAAATTGAGGTATTTAACTTTACATAATAATGGAGAAGATTGCTTGAAAAATAATGAAAAAAAATTACTTTTCAGCGAATGATAAGATCGTAAAACACTGGATAAGAATAAGTCAATGATGAATAAATTTTCTCATTAAAATACTTGCAATCCAGGAATGTAGCTCAGAATATACAAAACAATAATTTTACCGGTTCTCTATAAGTGTGAAACGTGATCTCTTACCTTACATGACAAAAATAAATTTAGGATTTTCGAAAACTAGGTGCCTAGAAAGATGTCTGGTTCAAAAAGGGATTAAGCTACTGGGAATGGAAGATGTTACATAATGATGAGCTCCATTACCCTGTACTAATTATTATTATTATTATTTAGCACCGCGTCTTACTACCCGTTCGGGTTATACGCTTTAAGTACTAGTTACGCTAATGGATTAGGAATTGTGGAGGTTGAATTAGAGGAAGTGAACCCGCATTAGCGTGGAGGCAGAGTGAAAAACCATTTAGGAAAAAACACCCCCAGTTCACCCGACCGAGATTCGAACCTCGATCTCCCCATCCTCAGCAGTCGAGCTCAACACGACTGTACTCATCACAAGACATTGCTAGGATAGTAAAGATTTTGTAGATTACGGGGGGCAGGACAGGCAATGTGAATGGGAGATTCTAGAACCGTGTTCAGGGTATTGAATGGTAAACCCAATGGGAAGAGACCATTAAGAAGAAACCATTGAGAAGACTTATAAACGCAAATGGAAGGACAACATTAATTTGGACCTGAAAGAGATAGGGTATAATGAGGTGGAATGGATAGAACTATCTCAATATTTGAATAGGTGGCGTACTTTTGAAAGTGTGGCAATGAATTTGAGTTCCTAGTGCCAAAGAGTAAGCATTTAACTTGCACTTTATGTACCAACTTATTATATCAGTAACCAACTTATGAACTAACTTAAAACCCACCTCGGTGGCGTAGTTATCTAACGCGCTTGTCGTGTTGAGCTCGACTGCTGAGGACGGGGAGATCGAGGTTCGAATTTCGGTCGGGTTAACTGGGGGACGTTTTTCAAAAATTGTTTTCCACTCTCCCTCCACGCAAATGCGGGTTCACTTCCTCTAAGTTCAACCTCCCCAATTCCTAATCCATTAGCGTAATTAGTACTTAAGCGTATAACCCGAACGGGTAGTAAGATACGGTGCTAAGTAGTAGTTGTAACTAACTTAAATCTAGAACAGATACAACATCCAGTTTCAAGCCGTTAATTTATCACTCAGTAGGAAGACACGTTAAGCTAAGGCGTCAAATGGCGATTTGTTAGCTAGGAGATAGTACTGAAACCCATAAATATTCAACATTATATTGCACAAGGTTAATAAGAGTAGGACCTACACGTCACATTTAAAATATAATACAAAACAAATTACAAATCATTTCTTGCACAAATGCCTTTATTTTAATCTCCACACTGTTGAATAAAGACCGATACCGTAAAAACGCAGTAGAAAGGACAGCAAGGCCGTAGTCGGAGGAGGGGGGTGGATGTGTTAACCCTACAAATCTTATAAACAAAATATATGGCTTTAATTATTGTTCAAAAAATATAATGTCACTAGTTTTATTTTATCGGTGTCCATACGTAATGTCGAAAGTGACAGCTGCAGACCACACAAATTTACGTATGAATATATGAAATAAGTTTTTAGTGATTTTTGATACTGTCATATATGTTCTTCTTAACGTGGTTAAATACACATGTATGTTATATAGATCTGAACCATATTGGCATATTTTGGGGTATAGGATGATAGAAGACACTAATTTAAGGGTTGAAATATTTTGTGGATTAGAATTCTAATCAAATATTATTTTATTAGTTGCATTAAAGCACGAATGATTCAGAGTTCGCGATCAACATGGCTCCAAATGCTAGTTATCTCTTAGTTTGTGAAAGGAGCCTGAAAGGCAAAATTTATTTACTATCCCCTTATTATTATTGTTTTTTTAAAATATTTTATACTCATGAGGGTGGTCAACAATATCTGGTTCAAACCCCAGCTTGGTGCACTGGGGGTGGTTATTTTACATGCGATTTATCACTGTATTTTTACATCATCTCTACAACCTAATGCTGGGGCACTTGATTAAACTACCTACCTTATTCCTACTCTTTATAAAGCAAGCAATTAATAACCACAGATTTTGCTTACATAAGCATAGTAACGCGTTAATTAATTATCTTATTAACTCTTCTTGGTACCCATCCGATTTATACACATATTTACTAATAACGCAAATGCATAAAGGATAAGAAAGTTTGGATCTAGATAAATATTACCCGCATTTGCGTGGAGGGAGGGTAGAAATCCATTTAGGAAAAAACACTCATTACACCCCACCGGAATTTGAACCTTGATCCTCTCGTCATTGGCAATTCCGACTATTGTGAGAGTGACGCCTTATTTTGGGACTACAATATTCTTAACGTTCCAGTAAAACACAGACAATGATCTAAACCTTTTTTTGAAAACAATTTGATCGCTAAAATTGAAACTCAATCATTTAGGGTTGTATGCTATAAGTACTTGCAATATAAGATTACTGGATATACAAATAAAGTGTAACAGGAGGCTAGGACGTTTTAGAGCTAGCGAGACGTGGCTCGTAGGTAAAATTGCGAAGAATTCGCTTGTATTTCATAAACAAACAAATGAAGTACTAAATAACCATATTGACGTCTCTCAATACACGATTCGCTATCTAAAACAAGTGACACCTTCCCTTAACGTTCAATTGACGCGAACGTTCTCTCCTGGACCAGACTTAAGTTAAGTGAACGTTAAGTTAACGCAATCGTGATGGCTTCCATTTTAAAATATGAGAAATTCTATGTTACGTTACGTTACGTGTAAGATAAGTGATGTTTAAGTGGTTTTAGACCATATGACCATTGAAGCGGGTTCCCAGTAATAACAATCATCGCCTTAAAGTCGAATATGCTATATCACCAGGATTCGATACACAGCCCACCGTGGGAAGAGAAACTCTTAAGTCCCTATAATTTCATTCAAAACATATTGAATAAAATAAATCTATTATTGATTGAAGTCTTTGATGTCTGGCTAACAAACCATCACTTTTCCAGAAAACAATTCTCTAAATTAAAATGCTTTTAATTTAGATGAGAAATGGTCAACATCAATCATCAGGAAATTATTTTATTATTTGGATGGTCCCTCAAAATAAATAATAGAACACGCAAAGCGGAGAAGCAAATCAATAGAAGATACCAAGAGTTATTATTTCCATTAAACAAAAGGAAATTTATGGATCTAGTTAATCGCGTCATATTTAGACAAATATTTAACTGATAAAAATAACACGAAAAGAAAAAGAACATTTATTAGTAATAATTTCAAAATTAAACAGTAAATCATACAAAAAAATATTATTTATTAATATTAGTTTGGCAAAGATAATTTAAATATATATCTGTATCTCGATTCAAAATTTCAGTGGTGGAGAACGCTTTTACCTTTGTTTCCCAGCTATAAGCGTAAGGTATGAATAGGTAGGTAATGAGTGGCTGGTGGGATGAAGGGGTATTAATTCATGTGTATCATAAACTGATACGTGATAGTTGTTTTTACCACCACGTCTTATTACCTGTTCGGGTTACACTCATATAAGATATACACTCTAATAGGGTATGGATGAGAAAGGAAGAATTTAGAAGTAATATACCAACTTTCATGTGGAAGGAGAACAGGGAACCATTTAGGGGAAAAAAACACCTCAGAAGACCCAACAGGGATTTAAACTCCGATCTCTCCATCACCAGCAGGGAAGTCTGACACGAGAATGACGCCTTAGACCAGAAGACCACTTAAGTGGGTGATACGTGATAGCTATCCCCAACATACTTCCTGATAGTCGAATCAAATCCAAGATGTCCCTTTATACGAGATGAACCGGGATGGCTCAGTGGTAGAACATTGGTGTGCAAAGCCAAAAGATCCTGGGTTCAATTCCCGTGTTTAAGTGGTCATTTTGAGACGACTGAATTGTATCCACTCTGAATGGCAGCCATTCAGACATTTCTTAAACAAGCACCACAAATAAAAAGTCTGATTTG
>CABEEJ010003343.1:0-14152 GCA_901482245.1 Timema douglasi
GTGGAGGCCTGGCATTTCCCACATTCACAAGATGTCTTGTCAGAGGTGAAGGAAGGGTTTGGTAATCAGATAAATCTTTGCCGGGAGCGAGGACTAAGACATGTTAAAATGTGCTTTGCTAACTGTTCACAAAAATAGCAATCCATATATTTTAATATGTCGGTTCCCACAGATAGCTAAGACATGCCTTTCTACGCAGTGCTATGTTTTTTTTATTGCTGTCATTGGCAATTTTTACCTTCTAGCATATTGAGCTATCTTAAGTAGCGCATGCGCATAACGCAGCTCGGGTCACGTGTTGAACAGACGCAGTGATGGATTGTTGAAAATAACCAAATAAGTGTTTAAGTTTGTTCCACGTGTATTTAGGTAATATTATATTTAGGTTTTATATTTTTTAAATGTTTTTACATTAAAATAGAAGCGTTAGTTGGAAAAATAAAACCTCCATCTCCTTCATTTTCTTCCTCTTGCAAAACAGTTGCTAATAGCAGCGTATCCTCTTCCTCATAATTATCATATGAACTCAAACAAGATATTTTGGAGAACTCCATAACAAATCTTCACTGGAGCACACCAGAGAGAAACAACACCGATTTCTATAGGGGAATTATTATTATTATTATTAGCACCGCGTCTTACTAACCTTTCGGGTTTTACACACTTACGCTAATGTGTGATGGTAGGGTGATTGTGAGATGAAATGGAGGACTTACAGTTTAATGTGGAATCCGAACCATGGTGGAGGCCTGGCATTCTCCACATTCACAAGATGTCTTGTCAGAGGTGAAGGAAGGGTTTGGTAATCAGAATAAATCTGTACCGGGACCGAGGATTGAACCCCGGACCCTCAGCATATAAGTCTGACACCTTACCCCTAGACCACCAGGTCACCTCTAGAGGGGAATGAAGACCCATAGTTTAGCTTAGCATTCTGTGTGAACCATACTTAAGACCAATCAACCGAGGATGTGGTTTTTTGAAATAATAAAACATTATTTTATTGATTTTGCATGAGGTATTTAAGTTAAACAAACAAATACGTAAATAATCTTTTTTTCTGAACTTTATATTTTTTTCTAAAATATAGATAGTGATAAAAGGAAAAATGAAAATATTAATTGTACCCATATATATACCACGAATAAATATAAATAATAGAAAACAAATTGTTTCACTCTTGAGTTATTCCATTGTTGTGTGTTTTTACGGTTGGTAATATTTCCGATAGACATGGATATAGTGCTTAATAACAACACACACAAGACTACGACACTTTCAAAATGGTACCATAAATAGCAAATGTATGCATTTTTGGGGATTTTTAATTGTACGAGATATTTTAAATGTATTTTTATTGTTTATTAATTTTAAGAATAAGATTAAAATTTAAAAAAAATTTCAATCATTATCAACAAATTTCAAACCCACTTCGGTAGCCGCGTGGTCTAACGCACTACTATTCCAGTAGACTCAATTGCCGGGCCGGTGATGGGGAGATCGAGGTTCAAATCTCGGGTGGCTCTATTGAGGTTAGTTTTTATAAATCGTTTTACACTCTCTCTTTTTCTCTACTAAAATATGGGTACACTTTCAAAATGAAACCTAGTCCATTCTTTAATCTTTTATGTAATTCTTATATACTCATTTAACTCAAACTGGTAGTAAGACTTGATGATAGAAAAATTACACACATAAATGGTCATAGCCAAACGGCTACTAGGCCTTTCTGAATTTAAAAAATAAAAAAATTATTCAGTTTCATATTTAACATTTAAAGTTTCGTCCCAACTTATATCCTCCAAGGACTGGATCCTGGCTACCAGTAAGTTACGGCCACCGCCATGTTGAATACGGGCATAGGTAAAACAAGCCCGCTATCAAGTAATTACTTCTTTGCACCTGCACCCTAATTTCAAACTCCCTGTGCAGGGCTGAAACGAAACATAAAGTACAAAATGTTCTTGGAAGAACCTTTCAGAAGGTAAAACAAAAAAATATTGCGTGGTTACCATCATTTAAACTATCTTAAAACAATGCTACCAACACTTTGAGAACAAAGTTATTTAACCCTCTTACTACCAGATTTTATTTTTTCATTGAATAGCATTGAGACCACTGGACACCACTTTTTGTAATATAATATATTTCACTCGTACATAATTATTATAATATGATAATTTGTTTAAAATCCTGTGTAATTTTGCCATTATGAAAATAAACACAAGTTTGAAATTATATTTTCTTAGTACCAAAGATATATCGTATATAACTTGTCTGATTCTGAGAGTGCTTTCATGAATAATTCATAGAAAATTGACACGATATTTTCATACAACGAGTGTATTTTTGGGTTCAAATAAAATATTAACACTTATATCCGTAGTAATTGTGTTTCTTATTTTATAATTTATCCCATAGTAGAGATTGTGAGTACTTTTCACTGTTTTGAAATAACGAAATTGTCTAAGAAGTGTAATCTCTTTGCTGTTAGTTTTTCATAGAGATTCAACCAGTTCCATGAAAAATACTTTTCTATTATAAGTATTTATCTTTCAATTAAAATTAAATTAAGGTTAAGTAAAAAACAAACTATATAGCTTAGGTTATTTATATCAAAATATGAATAATACCACAATCGCCTTTTTCACTGTAATTTCATTTGATAGGTACGTTTGAAAAAAATATTATTATTATTAGCACCGCGTCTTACTACCCGCTCGTGTTATACGCACTTACGCTAATGTGTGATGGTAGGGTGATTGTGAGATGAAATGGAATACCTACAGTTAAACGTGGGATCCGAACCACGGTGGAGGCCTGGCATTCCCCACATTCACAAGATGTCTTGTCAGAGGTGAAGGAAGAGGTTTGGTAATCAGATAAATCTGTGCCAGGACCGAGGATTGAACCCCAGCAGCCAGCACAGAAGTCTGACACCTTAACCCTAGACCGCCAGGTCACCCGTCTGAACAAAGATATCTCAAGTGCTAATATCTGACATTTTTTGTTTTAAAGTTGAGACTCATAGCAGGTCCTCTGTTATCTTGTCTTAAATGAATAAAGCATTCAACTAACAAGAGTCACCTCTCTACCTGTTTACTCTCTCTTGACATCTAGGAGAGAAAGTATTGTGATCTTAAAAAAAATCGAGATAGAGAATTTGACAAAAGTCGATGTTTCATGACCCCATGAAACAAAAAATGTAATGTTTGCAATGAGTTCTGTCTGTCAGTCCATCTGTCTGTACTTCGGGATAGATATGAAAATATTTACTGATTGGGCTACAACTTTATATCTGGGGTTTTTATAAGGTCCCTTCGAGTTTTTTTTGAATTAGCCAACTTTTAGGGTAATTTACTGAAGAACAAAAATAAAAAAACTTAATTTTTTCAAAATTTGTTCAAACGATTTTGATTAAATGTCATATCTAAAGACTGTTTCTTATTTTATACAAGATGGTGATTCTAATTTTATCATTAAAATGACATTGGGGGTACTTTAAATTAGGTAAATTTTCCAATTTACATAATTTATTCACAACTATTAGAGATACGAAATAACTTATCTATTTAAATTTGTAGTACTATTAAAGACAACAATCTTTTATAAAACCAATAATTTTGAGCTATAATCAAATAGATATACTTTTTGATTCAGGTCTTTGAAAATGAATATGATTCTTATACTCTTTGGTGGACAAAGATATTTTTATTTAATCAATTTTTCTGCAATAGTTTTCCTAGTTTCAAATGACATAGAGTAAGTAAATAACACTCTATATTATTTCATTTATATTCTTTGGTCTAGTGTTTCTATAACATTGAATAGACCTTATATTTCGTTTGACAAATCTTACGAATTTTAGTAAATGTCTATCTTATGATTAAAAGCGGGAGTAAGACTGTGTGGTGCACCGTACCATTTATTTATATACAATTTGATATTATATTATTGTTGAATTTTGAAATTCAAATCAAGACGAACTCTTGTTATAGCTTGAAAATATATTTTCTTATTAATCCTAGTATTGTTAGATGTTTATATTTTAAAACTATTGCCAGACAACTTGTGAAAAAAAAACTATCTGCGGTAATAATTCTTCCACTTTTCTCCGAGGAATTCACAAGATATGACCACTTTAGTACCCGGAATAAGCTATTAAGGCATTATAGTTCCCTTCCATGTGAATACTTGAATAGTTAATACATAAAATAATGATAATCCCCTGTGACATTCTCATGTGGAATGTGTAAAAAAAAAGAGAAACATTAAGAGTTTTAAGATTAAAAGAGTATGGATGACCTGGTGTATGGATGATTTTGAAGTGAAGGAAGTATGCAAGGATAGGGAAGTGTGGAGAAAGTTGGTGAGGATAGATTAAGTATGGAGTTGTGTTGTTTTAGGCTTATGCACAGTTTCTTGCTCATACCGTAAAGTAATGGCGTGATTAGGTAGGTATATGTATACTCCATTCACGGTAGGAATTAATCTCTGAAAGGTCCTTTTTCCTACCAATATCCTAGTATATAATATATTTCTGGTAGGGAGAAAGGCCTTTCAGAAAAAAATTCCTACCATGAACAAACTTTATATATGTTTGTATGTGGTAATATAGTAAGAATATTATAAATTAAAGGCAACTAAGAAATATATAGCACTAATAAAATATTTTCTGTATATTAAAGTTTTTTTTTGCTTCATGTTAGTGACCTTCAATACATGATGTCACAACTTGAACCTTTATTTCGTTGTAACAAAATAGTTTTGGTGATATTAAGTTTTTAAAAAATATATATTTTTGGTAGGTGTTTTTTAAACATTTGAATAAACTGAAAAATGACACCTGTATACAGGAATCGAGTCTGGGACTTTTGTCTAAGTGCATCAATCTTCTACCACTGAGCTATCCAGGAATCATAGCGTGCTTAGGGCCATTATTCACTCTTAACTGGGCATAATTTGTTATGGAATTTTAGATATCATCATCGTCTACTAAGAGCTGGTGACCTGGTGGTCTAGGGGTAAGGTGTCAGACTTCTATACTGGCGTCCGGGGTTCAATCCTTGGTCCCGGCACTTATTAACTGATTACCAAACCTTTCCTTAACCTCTGAAAATACAACCTGTGAATGTGGGGAATGCCAGGCCTCCACTGTGGTTCGGATTCCACGTTAAACTGTAGGTCCTCCATTTCATCTCACAATCACACTACCATTACACATTAGCGTAAGTGACGTATAACCCGAACGGGTAGTAAGACGCGGTGCTAGTAATAATAATAATACTAAGAGCTATCATTGATATCAAGTCATTCGTGGCTTTAATTCTGCCAATAGTACAAATAAATTGTACATTAAAAGTGAATCAAGATGGAAGAAAGCAATTCTATACAATAAAATAAAATAAATAGTAATCATTTATTCTCCTAGATTAGACTTTAATATAAATTTTGTTGTATAACGCTTCTTTCTTACATGTTTTAAGAATGATTTTAGTTGAAATTTGTCATATTTAATGAGATATTTCAAGGTAGCATAGTTGGATAACGCGCTGGTTTCATGTTAAGCTAGACTGCCTAGGACGGGGTGATCGAGGTTCGAATGTTGCTCGGGTGAACTGGGGTAGGTTTTCCTAAGTGGTTTTCCACTCTCCATCCGCGCAAATACGGGCTCACTTCCTCTATATTTAACCTTCTCAATTTATTACTCATTATCGTAATTAGTACTAAAGCGTATAACCCGAATGGGTAGTAAGAAGCGGTGCTAAGTATTACTATTATTTTTTTGAAATTAGTACATAATATATCACACTTTACTTATTTACTTCAAATGTTTCGAAGATGCGAAGGATCATTCCGAATAAAATAACGAGTTTAGAATATTCATCCTAAAGAAAATTAGAACCCAAATGAAACCAGAAACTTTTCCTCACCCTTCTTTGATAATTTTTTTTTAAACTCTCCTCGATGTGTAGAAAGTTTCTGATCCCTATGTCCAAAGCTTACTAGCACCCAAAACTTTTCCCACCAAACGTGAAAAGGTTTTTAGAGAGGGAGGTCGAGGTTCGAATATTGCTTGGGTGAACTGGGGTGGGGGGAAGTTTTCCACTCTCCCTCCACGCAAATACGGGCTCCCTTCCTCTATATTCAACCTTCTCAATTTATTATCCATTATCGTAATTAGTATTAAAGCGTATAGCCCGAATGGGTAGTAAGAAGCGGTGCTAAGTATTACTATTATTTTTTTGAAATTAGTAATACATAATATATCACACTTTACTTATTTACTTCAAATGTTTCGAAGATGCGAAGGATCATTCCGAATAAAATAACGAGTTTAGAATTTCATCCTAAAGAAAATTAGAACCCAAATGAAACCAGAAACTTTTCCTCACCCTTCTTCGATAATTTTTTTTAAAACTCTCCTCGATGTGTAGAAAGTTTCTGATCCCTATGTCCCAAGCTTACCAGCACCCAAAACTTTTCCCACCAAACGTGAAAAGGTTTTTAGAGTGGCTTTTGGAACTATTGGTTCTCCTCTGATCCTTATTCTACAAGTAGCAACTTTTAAAGTTGGAAACTTTTTGTTTCGTCCGCGAATAGATAAAAATATTCAGTAGTTGATCCGGTTCCACTCGCCTGGCAAAAGGAAGCCAATTAAATCTTAATTAGATAATGGTTCGGCTAAATGGTAGTTGCTTTTTACTTTCTCTCGTCCCCACAAATAAAATAAATACTGTGATCATAAAAATAAAATCGTACTCGAGATTTTAATAATCATAACTTAAAAAAAGTGGTTTTAATGATGTCATCTGTCTGTATCTCAGTTTACAGCCCAAACCATTTTATCAATTGAGCTAAAACTTGGTTTTAATAAGTTTCCCTCAAGGAGTTATATGAATTTTATATCCAACCCTAAAATAAATCATAGTTTACTGACTGGAAAAAAAATGGAAAAATATCAATCTCTTTGAAATCCGTGTCAACGAATTTGATCCAATTTTTTTTATCTAGTCATTGTTTAACATTAAACACAAATGGAAATTTACCTTTTCCCATGAAGGTATCTTACATGAGCAGAAATTTTCATTTTTAATCGTATCTGTGCAACTATTTCAGTTACGAAATAACTTACCGATATAAAGATTTAGTACGGAACTGTTAAATATAACAATATTTTATTTCCAATGAGTTTCTACTAGACCAATAATTACTGAGCTATAAGCAAATATTTATATATTTATGGAGGGAGGCCTTTGATAATTGAAATTTATTGTTATCGTCTTTGGTGAGCAGAAATGTTCATGTTTTCCCCATTGGTTCTATGATCGTGTGGATTATTCATTTATGCTCGTTGGTGGAGTATCTATGGAAAAATGTATAGGATCTCGTTTTATAAATCTTACGAATTTTTAGTAAATGTCTCTATTTTAAGATACAAGAAAGCGAATTCTGTGCGGTGCAACATACCATTTATTTTAATTTGGGAATCGCATCAAACTTCCTTAGGAGATATCCGAATTCAACCATACTATTTGATTAACGATGAGAAATACAAGTTTTCCGGGAATGTTCGTGCAGCAAGAGTGGATAAATATTTAGAAATAAACATCTAAGAACACGTGTACACGATTTAAAAAAGTCAAATTCCTCGTTACCATCAAACAAACTTGAAGTTTATTCTTGAGTGTCCATCGATATGGCTATTTATAATCCTAGTCGGGGTATTTGGTGTAAACAAAATTATGACAAGACGCATATGGTAGCTTTTGTCATTAACTTAATTTTGAATTAATAGGAAGACGAAATTTGCAAACGGATATCAAACTCATGTCTAGGTGTCATTACAAATCTAATTTAAATTAATTGAATTATATTCTATTTCATATGGACACTCCCATAGTTAGAATGATTTACATATTGTTTTTTGATATTCGTGAGGAGTAAACATTTAACAAATGATTAATATTGTATATAATTCCAGAGATGGACGGGAACATACAGTATCTGTCACGTTAACAATTCCCAGATATCAATTCCAAACAATACTGTTAAATTGTCAGAATAGAGTCCTCCAGAATAGATGATGGCTGCGTTATCTGATAGCTTGCCATTTTAATTGATCGTTCATAAATAGCACACAGTTTCCACACGTCTATCACAGACTCTTCTTTAAAACACGAGTGAAGAATGAGCTTGGGCATGGGGCGACTCCTGGATAGCTCAGTGGTTTGAAACATTGGAGTACAAAGCCAAATGTTGTGGATTTGATAGCCGTGACAGGGTGTCATTTTTTCCGAATTTAAAGAATATATCACTGTTAAATCCTATTTAGAAAAATGTCAAATTATAGAAAATCAGATTATTCAAGGTATAGTATCAAAATAAAAATAAGTACCTTAGGCATAGCCATATCGCATCTAAATATAAAGTTTGAACACAATTCACCATAATATTTCAACTGTGAGCTCAGAGACAGACATACAGAATTGTAAGACTCGTTATTTTTGAGTTTGGGTCCAAATGGGTAGTCAAGATTCCTTATAATCTTTAGGTATAACACGCGCACGATTATAATGCCTTATCTGTAAGTATGTATGAATAGTACTCAGGGGTGACCTGGTGTTCTAAGGGGTAAGGTGTCAGACCTCTGTGCTGGCGGCCGGGGTTCAATCCTCGGTCTTGACACAGATTTATCTGATCGCCAAACCCTTACTTCACCTCTGACAAGATGTATATTAATCACAACTTGTTAATGTGTGGAATGCCAGGCCTCCACCGTGGTTCGGATCCCACGTTAAACTGTGGGTCCTCCATTTCATCTCAAAATCACCCTACCATTACACATTAGCGTAAGTGCGTACAGCCCGAACGGGTAGTAAGACGCGGTGCTAATAATAACAACTATAATAGTAGTACTCAAATCGAGGGTAAGTTGAATCCTCAACAGTTACACTGCCAGCTGTGAATCCTAGGCAGCAATATAAAGGCGTTCTAAGGAAATGAGTGAGCCAGTTTCCTTTTGCTTTCCTCACTGAGTCACTATTGCACACAAGTCTGCCAACCACCCAACAACCCTACAAGTGACACCTTCACTCCATTCATCACAGGGACTGGTGAGACAGATTAAAGTAACAACTATCTATAGCCTATACTAGGATATATAGTGTACATTAAATACACTTATAACCTAGAGATTAAACTGGCATATTATCTATGTTACAAGTATATTTTTAAAAGTATTACAATGTATAGTTAAAATTTCTTAATCACTCGCTCTGTGGTGAAAATAGTTCAAGATTAAAAGTAAAAACCTTTCAGTTAGCCGTTGGCACCTAAATAGTCCCATCGGAATCTGTATAAAGGTATTTATCTTTAAAAAAATAATAATTGAGCTTAATAATATCGAATAAAATGTCTGCCTTAATATCAGCTTCAGTTCAAGTGATATGTGACCTTATACACCATGTTAACACATATGAAACAGTGTGTGCTGTGTAACGCCTCTATTTTTTTTTCTGTCGGAGTGACAAGGATCTATAAATAAGCCTGTTAGATAGGTGAGACAGATGACATATCACGTGAACTATGCTGTTCAATCTATCGTGTGTAATATTTTACTGCATCGATATTTCAACGAGGAGCTGTATTTGAAAAAAAAATTATATATTATTCACGTCTTAGATATATTTCTACATTTTATTCTCTCTGATATTTTAACGTTTTCTTTTTTCAAAACTGTGTTTGAATCGTTATCGATACCCGGATGCATCGTATAAGCTGTTCAAGGATGAAGAAAATTCACACAGATTTGCGTTGGCGCTATCCACGCGGCACGCCCGAAAGCTAGAAAATACAGGGTGGAACGGAAACAATTAAACCATCCATAGGAAAGTGATGAACAACGGTCTGAGGTTTGTGTGACTTCCGGCGGAGCTTGACTGATTCACATTATCTTCAAAAATGTGGTGTAGCCACATGGATTCTTTGGTGCTGACTGACAGCTCACAGCTGACTTCAGACAGTCAACATTTAGGTATATACCTAAATTTTGACTGTCAGAAGTGACAGCTGCTAAACACATCTTTTTGCAGATCATATGGTTTGGTGTAGAGAACATAATTTGATCTGGTAACTTTTCAAAGCCGTCAGTCAGCACCAAAGAAGCCATGGGGCTACTGTAGTTTGGTTTTATTTAGCTACTGAATATTTACTTTTCAAATAAAGTGTTTATTTTCAAGCTACTAATAGTCTTATTTGTTTTGGCCCATGCTGTATAAATGTGCTTTCAAACTTATTTGGAATTCTTCACCAATATATTTGTATTTAATAATTATTAATATCATTAGGTGTTCTGTCTTAGGACAGGTCCATTCCTTTTGTCAGTGAACTTAGACCACCAATGCGCCCTGTCCTTTGCTTCCTACTTCAGCTGCCAGAATTTGGTTCGTTACTTTAAGTCGTCCAATATTTGATCTTTCAATAGAATATATATTATATCTCACTAATTAAATACATGAAATCATCCTTGTGGTTCTAATTTTTTCAAATAATGTGCTATTTAGGGAACGTTGTGTTTGTTAGGTAATGAGGGTTAGACAGTGTTGCCAAATCAAAGTCCATGTTAAATATGGCGTATCGTTCAAGTCCACGAATAACAAAGATCGCAAAATATTTTAAGTCATATAATTATGGAGAAGCATTCACTGGTATACAAATAAACTAACCATTAATTTGCTATCTACTAAAGTTTGTATAGAAATATCTACTTTGAGATGTTCATAATGAAGTGAGTTGAGCAATTTTATTCATATATAACGATACAAATTATTTGGTAAAATAAAACACATTATTTTAGTATTATAATCAATGATGAATAAAATTACTCAAATATTGACACAACAAATTAATAGAAAAACACCTTTATCCAAAATAATTAGATTGTGTCAAATCCTATTCTCGTATCCGAATCCTAAAATTTCTCTCGAATCTCGAATCGAATGATTTAATCGTTTAAATTCTACCATTTTAATATGGTCGAAAAATATTTAAAATTTAAATGAAAAAAAAAAGTATTTTTACCATTGACAAATGCTATATTGTTTGTCATATCGATGGCCTAGAGTTAATACCTCGAGACTCCAAATATGGTTGAAATTGAGATTATGGACAATAATGTGTCAAACCTTGTATCTCAAATGTCTTATTACAGGATCTATGTGGGAAAAATAATTGCTGGTGATACTGCTGCTTATCGCCAGTAAAATATAAAACCTCGTATAAATTTGGGTTTTGTATTAAGTGAGAAAGCCTTGTGATCCCTGTAAGATCTTACTCTCAGGAGATACGAAGTTTTCATTTTAGGACATCAATATAATTTTAGTCATACAAATATCAAGGTAACCATTTTTGAGTATATTAATAATATTAATATAATTTTATCAATTTTTTGAAATTTGCCATCAATAGCAGCATGAGCCAATGAAAGTTTGCTACTTTCTATGACAGGCAAATTTGGCCTCTTTCCCTCTATATAAACGAACTTTCCATGTTTCAATCACTGGAACTCTACACGAAGTGATTTGGATGCATATTCCGTTCGAGATAGGTTTTTACCTGGATGACAGTTAGAAAATCATATGTTTAGGTTTTGGGTTGCTATCATTTGTAAAAGATCACCGTATTGTTATAAATGTAAAGATATTTAATTACCTGTTAAATATCACATTAAAAATAAAGTAAACTTAAGTTTTCTCATACTGTTTCATTTTTTTTAAATAATTTCTTTTTATCCAACTCGAAACAATATTTTAAACTTAATTAAAAGTATTTAGTTTTCGTTTTGGAACGTTACTGATTTTGTGTAATATAGTGCACACGTCATTACCTTTTAATACAGGCATCGTATTTACTTGGAAAAGAGAAAATTGTTGTAATTTTTTTTACATACAATAAATGATTTTATGATTATTTTATCATATTTTGAAATATTTAACTGAATAACATATTTTCATCAACTTCGTGTCTGCATCATTATAAAAAACTTGTTTACCGTTATGTTCAATCATATGGTTCAAATTCGTCAGTCGCCATTTTGAAGCTATGTTCGTTAGAAGTTTTTGTGAAAGAGGTGTGAATATTTTTTTAAAGGGGAATAAAACTGTAAATTAAACTTTGTGTCTGACCTCAAATAAATATATAAATAATATTGGCCTGAATTATTGTGGTTAACTATCACATTAATATATTACCATCTGTTTTCATTACAGTTATCCAAAGTGATAGATGTCAGCTGTTGGCATAGTGATATATTAGGGATTACTTCTAGTAACATTTCGAGCTGTCATCCAGGTAAACATTAGCTCGTGAATGACTTATAAGTATATTTATATATCTATGCACAACCTTGTCTCATAACTGGTATACGTGACCCAACGGTAATGCTTAGGTAATATTTATACATGGCCTAATTGTTATGTGGGACTAACGATAACCATTTTAAACGCAGATCATAACATATTTACGCGGTACAATTGTAATGCAGCCAAATAGACTGCTTATATATATTTCCAGTACAACTGAACTCTCCCCAAAAACAATTTTAGCATACCTAACCCCGAACGATATTATTATTATTAATATTTAGCACCGCGTCTTACTACCCGTTCGGGTGATATGCTTTAAGTAATAACTACGCTAATGGATTAGGAATTGGGAAGGTCGAATTAGAGGAAGTGAACCCGCATTTGCGTAGAGGGAGAGTGGAAAACCATTTAGGAAAAACCACCCCCAGTTCAAACCACCCCCAGTTCACCCGACCGAGATTCGAACCTCGATCTCCCCGTCCTCAGCAGTCGGGCTCAACACGACTAGCGCGTTAGCCGACTACGCCACCGAGGCGGGTCCCGAACGATAAATTTTAATTTCAAACTTATTTGTAAAATTTCGTTGTTTTCAAATGGTACAGCCCATATGAGACAAAGTGACCAGCTTTTTGTCTTTAAACCTTGTGTAGTGTTACCAGGATGGTACGAAATCTGGGAATGCATGAAATATTTGAGATTCACAAATTAATTCATTTCTATTAGACTTAGCCCCGAGATGTCGTGATATCCTTCTATTGAGAAATATAGCGGTCACGCGATACAATCTCCCCGAGATGTTGCGAGATTATTCTATTGCGAGATAGAGTGGTCACGTGATACAATCCCTCCGATGTTGCGAGATTATTCTACTGCGAGATGAAGTGGTCACGCGATACAATCTCTCCAAGATGTTGCGAGATTATTCTATTGCGAGATGAAGTGGTCACGTGACACACTATCCCCAATACGTTACGATATTATTTTATTGCAAGATGAAGCGGTTACGTGACACGCTATCCCCAATACGTTACGATATTATTTTATTGCGAGATGAATCGGTTACGTGACACAGTATCCCCAATACGTTACGATATTATTTTATTGCGAGATGAATCGGTTACTTGACACAGTATCCCCAATACGTTACGATATTATTTTATTGCGAGATGAAGCGGTTACGTGACACAGTATCCCCAATACGTTACGATATTATTTTATTGCGAGATGAAGTGGTTACGCGACACACTATCTCCAATATGTTACAATATTATTTTATTGCGAGATGAAGCGGTTACGTGACACAGTATCCCCAATACGTTACGATATTATTCTATTGCGAGATGAAGTGATACACGCGACAAAGTATCCCCAATACGTTACGATATTATTTTATTGCGAGATGAAGCGGTTACGTGACACAGTACCCTTAAAATGTTGCGAATAGAACATGACGAGGTTTGATGTTATAGCATCTCTCTGATTAAACCATAAAGGGTAAAATAGTACTAATTTTGTAAAATAATATGTATAAACAATATTAAAAATTATACACAACTACATAAACCATGTTGTGGAATCCGCCCACAAAAAACAACAACGTAAGAGCCTACTTATTTCAAGCTAAAAAAATAATTTGTTAATAGTATGTTAACGGAAAATTGATTAAATTTATTAAAACGCAAAGCTTGTCTTTCTAAACCATGTTATACGGCCTGAAATGGGTCATGTAACAAGTGAGGGGGGGATTGTGTGAAGGGGTAAAGTGGAGGGGGTAAACATATGTTATA
>CABEEJ010003343.1:14326-37528 GCA_901482245.1 Timema douglasi
GGGGGGGGGGGGGGGGGGGGGAGGGGGAGAGGGCGTGAGACAACATGCCATATGACTGAACAAATTAATGGTATATTGCACCGCAAACACACTCTCTTTAACTTAAAATAAACACACTTACTAAAAAAAAACTCTTAACTTTTGTGAAAAGAAAAATATATACATTAGAAAAACAATTAATATTAAATTTCAAAGACGGCAATATAAAATTTATAGATTTGCTTATATTTAATAAACTATTGGTTTTATAAAAAAAATATAGTTCAAATTAATTATATCTTAATAGTAATACGACTTTTAAATGCCAGGTCTCCACCGTGGTTCGGATTCCACGTTAAACTGTAGGTCCTCCATTTCATCTCACAATCACCCTACTATTACACATTAGCGTAAGTGCGTATAACCCGAACGGTTGGTAAGACACGGTGCTAATAATAATAATAATAATAATACAACTTTTAAATGATAAGTTATTAAATATTTCAAATAATTACTGAGATATGATCAAAATTGGACGCTTTCCTTAATGTAAAGTACCTTCAAAGTTATTTTCACGAGAAAATGAGACTATCCACCTTGTTTATGATGATATACCATGTCTAGATACAAACTTTAATCAAAATCGTTAAAGCAAATTTTGAGAGAATTGATTTTTTTTCTTATTTTTGACCTTCATTAAGTTGATCTTAGGGTTATATATTTTACTCCAAACATCTTTGGAGGAACCTAATGAATAACCCTTAAATACAAAAATTTGTCCTAATAGGTAAAATAGTTTCGACTCTAGGGATCGATAAAGACACACAGACAGTCATGCAAAAACGTAAAATTTATATATTTTTGTTTCAGTGTAACATGGAAAGTCGACACACATCAAAATATCGAGTTAAATACTTTTTTAGATGTTCACAATACTTCTATGTCCGAGGGGTTTAGAGTAAGTGAAAATAGAAAAGTACACTAATGTTCGTCGTCACGGCTTTATCTCCGAGAATTAAAGAGGCTTTCTGCTTTGCGCGAATTACAATACTGGCTGGCTCTCTCCGCTTTCTGTGTGATCGATAAACTCCATGTTCTAGTGTGTGTTTTTGTGTGTGAGTGAGAGAAAGAGGAGTTTAGAAGGAGAGGAGAGATTCGGTCAGCAAAGGATGTCGTAATATTGTTCACATGGTTAAAGGATAACAATATAAAACCTGCGTTTAAGAGAAAGAAGTGGTCAATTTAATTGTGAAATGGTTAACTTCTATACACATATATTTTAACGGTGTAAAAATGTATTTTTATTATTATTTTTACTCCTGGGAGATATTACAATTGAAAGTACCGCTTCTTACTACCCGTTCGGGCTATACGCACTTAACGCTAATGTGTAATGGTAGGGTGATTGTGAGATGAAATGGAGGACCTACAGTTTAACGTGGAATACGAACCACGGTGAAGACTTGGCATTCCACACATTCACAAGTTGTGATTAGTACACGTCTTGTCAGAGGTGAAGGAAGGGTTTGGCAATCAGATAAATCTGTGCCGGGACCGAGGATTGAACCCCGGACCCACAACACAGAAGTCTGAGACCTTACCCCTTGACCACCAGGTAACACATTTACCATTGAAAGATATCACTTTATATTATTATTATTATTATTATTAACACTGCGTCTTACTACCCGTTCGGGTTATACGCACTTACGCTAATGTGTAATGGTAGGGTGATTGTGAGATGAAATAAAGGACCTACAGTTTAACGTGGAATCCGAACCACGGTGGGGACCTGGTATTCCCCACATTCACAAGATGTCTTGTCAGAGGTGAAGGAAGGGTTTGGTAGTCAGATAAATCTTTGCCGCGACCGAGGATTGAACCCCGGCCGCCAGCATAGAAGTCTGATACCTTACCCCTAGACCGCCAGGTCACCGACATATCACCTTATATATATATATATATATATATATACACACACACACACACAGCGTGTATTTAAAACATTCCAACAAACGTTGGCAGTAGATTCCTGAGATAAAAATAAAAGAATTTATTTAATCAGTTCAGGGCCCATCTCGAATATCAAGGGTGGTATTCGTCTATAAAGATCAAGGTAAACACGTTATTATGTGAGGTATTATGAAAACTGCTTGTGGTAGCAAAACGAATATTTACATAACCAAACCGTGTTCATTAATAATCTAAATGTATTTTACCTGTTAACCATCCCATTATGCTAAAAATTGTAGTTACTAAACTTATTTGTAGATCATAAATGAAATAACGTGCATTGTTACTCTCTCTCTCTCACTATGAACTACGAACACTAATACAGAAAAATTAAGAAAAGATAAATATCTTTGTCCACCAAAGAGAATAAAAAAAATTCAATTCATTTTCAACGACCTGAATCAAAAAGTATATATAATTGCTTTTTGGCTGAAAATTATTGGTTTTATAAAAATCTATTTCAATTAAAATAATTTTATCTTTAATAGTACTACGACTCTACAGTGATAATTTATTTCCTATCTCAAATAGTCGTGGAGAAACTATAATATTTGAAACATTTCTCTTATATAAAATAGCCTCAAAGTCATGTTTATGAGAAAAATAGAATAATCATATTGTTTATAATGATAAACAGTGTCTTGACATAAAATGTAATCAAAATCGTTAAAGCGAGTTTTGAGAAAAATTAGTTATCCTTTTATTGTTTTGCTCTTCAGTAGACTACCCTTAAATTTAAGGTTATATATGTTATTATAAAAAAATCATGGGGACCTTATGAAAACCCCAGATATCAAATTTAATCTCAATTGGTAAAAAAGTTTCAGCTTTAACCTTAGGCATTTAGAGAACCACATTTTTATTTTAGGGGGACATGAAAATTCGAGAGTAATTATAAAAATCTCGAGCTAAATTTTTTTTTACAGTTACATTACTTCTTACTATAGGTAACCTGGTGGTCTAGGCGTAAGGTGACAGACTTCTGTGTGGGGGTCCAAGGTTCAATCCTTGGTCCCGGTACACATTTATATGATTTCCAACCATTCCTTCTACCTCTAAAAAGACGTGTATTGATCACAACTTGTGAATGTGTGGAATGCCAGGCCTCCACCGTGGTTTGGATCCCACGTTAAACTTTGGGTCCTCTATTTCATCTCACAATCACCCTACCATTGCATATTAGCGTAAGTGCGTGTAACCCGAACGGGTAGTATGACGTGATGTTAATAATACATATACTAATACTTCTTACTTTTAGGTGTTGAGAGAAAGTACTAAGGTCTAATGGATAAACTCTTTAGCCTTCACCGTTTTCGAGATACGAACACATGTTTGATCAATGACAAGTGCTAATACCTGCCAGTTAGGCAGCCAGCCTCACTGTACTGCCTCACCGTGAAGTCGTTCGACCATTTATCAGAATCCATGTCCGTGTTTATTACTCATTAGTGAGTTATGCTTACACAGTTAACAGTTCAGTGGGATTTTATTCATCTACAATCAAAAGTGTATTGAAAGCAAATTTAATTAATACAAATTGAAATTATTGGATGGTATGTTTTAGCTCCTGGCTTCAAAATCTATCTTCACACTATCTCACAAAATAACGTTTTTACCTCGATCTTTATATGTGTAGACCCCCCTTGATATTTGAAATGGACCCTGGGCTGCTTATACCAATCCTATTTTTCCTCGGGAATAAACTGCCAACGTTTTTCAGAATGTTTTAGATACTACTGTGTTATATACATAATGGTGCTGGTGACTCAGAAATTGTGAGGCTCATTTCTTATGCTAGCTTTTACTTTAAAAAGCTTAAAACCATCATTTTTAAAATAGCACAACGTGATCTACAGAAATGTATTAAAAAATAGGGAGTCTAATTAAAAAAAATCAACGTGACCCTATCGTCACATAATCAACACGACCTGAGGTCATACCAGCCTTACCACCTTAATTCCCCAACCAAGCAACTTTTGTTTAACTTTTTTTTTCTCTGCAATGAGTTATTTTTGAGATATTTTGGTGGAAAGTTTTCAAATGAACACCCTGTATAGTTGTTTCTAAACTCTCTGCCCAAACTTAAGCCAATATTAAGGCAGAAATAAAGATAAAATACTTGTAGACAAATGTTCGGAAGAGTCAACTTATATTACTAAATGAAAGTTGGAGTGAGACTCAACCACACAGGAAGAGACGCAACTGTAAGTACGTACGTGCACAGCAAGTTGCATACCATTAGGCGGGTACAAGTGCCCGGACGCGAGTAACGTTGCCGGATGGTGAGTCTGCGTAAATTGCAATCGTTGTATACGGTTGTGACCATTAAGTCAGGGGGCTTTTAATGCCTGCTGTGATGGGCCCCTTAATGATATGCAACTTGTTGTACACGTACCTACTTACAGCTGCGTACTTCTGGCGTTGTTTCGTATGACATCAACCTAAATTTAGTAACACAATATGACTCTTCCGGACAAATTTTTACTAGGTTTTTCTGTTTCTTTATGCCCACATATGCTGTGGTTAAATTTTGGTCAGAGCGTTTAGAAACACCCTCTATATATACATACAATTGTCATTGGTGTCACCCGCTTTGGTGGCTGCAAGGTATAACGCGCTAATCTCGCAGTAGACTAAACTATAAATGACGGCGAGATTGAGGTTCAAATTTCAGTAGGGTGTATTGAGGGTGATTTTACACTCTCCCTCCACGAAAATTCCGATACACTTCATATAATTTTGCATTGCGATTTGTGGGAATTTTCGGATGATTTAAAATCAAATTTTCAGTAGTTATGCTATCATAATTAGATGAATAGAAATATCAAGAGGCATGCCAGATATACTAAAATATATCCTGAATGAATTTTCAAAATATGAGATAGAAGTACTATGGCTAATTTACATTATCGGGTGGATATAGTTCAAAAAGTAAAGAAGAATTAAATCAATCAATATCTACTATCAAGTTAGAACATAGAGGGTTGGATAAACTGAGAAAATACAAGGTCTCTAAGTTAAAAGTTATTCAACTCAGTTTTGTAGAGTTGTTCTTTAAGCTATTATTCCATTCACGGTAGGAATTACTCTCTGAAAGATCTTTTTTCCTACCAATATCCTAATATATAGTAGATTTATGGTAGGGAAAAAGGCCTTTCAGAAGTCAATTCCTACGGTGAATGGAATATATAAATAGGTGCTAGAATTTGAGTGGCATTTAATTGTACACTGAGTCTACCACTAAAGGTAACAGTCTAACCCTAGCAGATTACACTATAACCCCATCTTGTAGCCTCTGCCATAATGGAACTTGCAAGGTAAGCTTAATAACTTTCAGGGTAAATTAATTAATGTTATTATTAGCCCCACCTCTTACTACCCATTCGAGTTATACACACTTACGCTACAGTGTAATGGTAGGCTGATTGTGAGATGAAATTGAAGACCTACCTACAGTTTAACGTGGGATCAGAACCACCGTGGAGGCCTGGCATTCCACACATTCGAAAGTTGTGATTAACAAACGTCTTGTCAAGGGTGTAGGAGGGGATAGGGTATTATGAGGGGTGCTGGATAGAACTAGCTCAAGATAGGGATAGTCTATAATGAGGTTAACTGAATATAAATAGTTCAAGATAAAGATAGGCTATAATGAGGTGAACTGTATACAACTAAATATTGATAGGGATAGGATGTAATGAGGTGGACTGGACAGAACTAGCTCAAGATAGAATGTAATGAAGGGGACTAGATAGAACTAGCTTAAGATAAGAATAAGGTGTAATGAGGTGGATTGGATAGAACTAGTTCAAGATATGTACGGGTTGTAATAAGTGGACTGGATAGAATTTAATCAAGATTGGGATAGGTGGCGTAATTTTGTGAGTGAGACAATTAACTTTTTGAGGGTTTTTTTGGCCATGAAGTAGGGCTCATGTAAATAAGTTGGGGAAACTTTATGCAATTTTTCTATACGTTACATCTCTCTATATATGCGAATATATTAATAGAAAGTCCTTTACATTCAATAACATCCATAGGACCTACGGATTTACTTGCCCGTGCCAGGGATTTTTTTATCACTCGTTATTATTATTATTATTATTATTATTATTATTAGCACCACGTCTTACTACCCGTTCGGGTTATACGCACTTACGCTAATGTGTAATGGTAGGGTGATTGTGAGATGAAATGAAGGACCTACAGTTTAACGTGGAATCCGAACCACGGTGGAGGCCTGGCATTCCCCACATTCACAAGATGTCTTGTCAGAGGTGAAGGAAGGGTTTGGTAATCAGATAAATCTTTGGCGGGACCGAGGATTGAACCCCGGCCGCCAGCATAGAAGTTTGACACCTTACCCCTAGACGGCCATGTCACCCTTTTATCACTCGTTAAAAATACGTTTATCTCGGCTGGGCTTAAACCCACCTACATCGTTTCTTCAGGCGAGAACTTAACCCCAAGACCACAGAGAATCATTGATAAAATAAAACACCAATTAAATATTCGCAAGAGCTGCGAAAAAGATCATAAGCGACTAAAGAAGTTTCTCAATTAAAAACTGACACACGAGAAGAGGATGTTACTCTTGACCTAACGACGTGCATGTTTTTATATCCAATTATTCGTGGAGTAATGAGAAATTTAGTTCCCTCTCCTAATGAGGACCTTTAGTTTCTAGAAGGAATGGCCTACTTTATACAGTATTTCGTTTCCTTTTAAAATAAAAATCTCTCACACTCATTCTTGTAGATTAACCAGCCTCGCGGTATGAAGCGGCCAAAGTCCCTGGCTGCTGACCTAGAGTTCCCAGGTTCGATTCCCGGCTGTTACTGTGAGAATCTCCTAGATATTGAAATAATTCTCGTGGTCACCAGAGTTTGGTTAATTAGGCTTAAGCTAGGTTAAGATAGTTAATGTGATGGGGTTGAGCCAATGACTATCATCATCTCTTAATCTAATCGGAATATTGGAAAGAACCTCCACGGACAGGATGTGTGTGGTACGATTAGTACATTAGAGCGTCTCTTTGGCAACGGTACATTAGTACCAACAAATATTTCCACAAAACTAGATACAGATCGATGTAATTCAGAAAATATTACTAGTATTATTTATATAGACTCGTGTTTGGTAGTTTATATTGGGATAGTTAATTTCAGTGGTGGCTCGTAGATAAAGTTAGTGGGGGTGCTGCTAACACTGGATGCAAAACAATGCATTTTTTACTTCACAGCCGCAAAGCCAACTTTTCCGTTGGTACCATTCAGAATTAAGGCTACGAATATATTTCTTATTGTTGCTTTTGTCTGGGTGAGGTATTAGAATATCGGGTGTTGAACGACCTCTTTCCTTAACTGTAACTTTCTCATGGAGGGATAGCTGTGAAAACTTAAGCTGTTGAAGTTCACTTACAGTCACATAACTTATTTCTTGGGGATGCAAGGCCATGGTTAAAGTTTTCTGTTAAACAAAAGAACCTAAGAAAAATGAATCAAATAGAATAGCTGGAAGGAGAATAGTGATTTAATTCTACATGATCGATAATATCAAGAGAAAACAGTGGGTGTTGCAATTATGCAGTGCCTATACACGAGCCGCCACTGGTTAATATGTTATCTATGTTGGGGTTATTTAATACGTAATTTTTATTGAATTATTAAAAATGTAACTTTGATTGTTGTATTTAATGTGTTATTTTATGGCGGTATTTCAAGCGTGGATTTTTCATTTAACATATACATATTTGGTGTCAGGCTAATTTTTATTTTAGTACCTGGTATACGCACTTGGGAAATTAAAGTTTTGATTTTTCCGGATTATTTAAAGTGACCCTAATATGTGGATGATTGAAAAATTCAAGCTCATCTAGTTATCTTTTAGTTTAATGTGGAGTTAAAAGTTTAGATACCATCCAGGTGTACTGAGGATAATTTTTCCTAGATTGTTTCCCACTCCACTTTCCCGCAAATGCGGGTATATTACCTCTAAACTTCTTCCTTTCTCATACCTACACCATTAGAGTAATTATCATAAATGCGAATAACCCAAGCCGTTAGTAAGTTGCAGTGGTAAGAAAATAGTTATCAACATTTCTTAAATATCTGACAACTATTCAACAACTGTTGATATCACCACGTGAAGAAAATTAAACTCTATATTTGTACTGGAGCAATATTTTATTTAGTTTAAAAAAAAAAGGTTTCTATAAAATCTGCAAAAACATAGATCTTAACTCATGTCCCCTACACTCACGCCTTAAGGTACACATCACATGGATATTATTATAAATACAATCGCAGGTTCTAATGTACACGCTTCTCTTAAAACATCTGCTAAATTAAATGTATTGATAAAAGTAGTACGGTTAAACTATAATTCTTGTTCTAAAAATATACTTCTTTTTTTTGTGACGATTTAAATTAGAGAGCACGCCACCGGTAGAAATATTACATTTTCCAGGAATCCAAACCAATTTAACCATTACATACAACGCGCCTGCCTTCCTTTTGGTATCGATTTCACGATAAATTGTTTTATGGTTTCTCTGCTAGAATGAACCTGTGGGTCTGGGAAGAATTAATGGTATCGTGAGCGTTAACAAACTTTTAATCTTTCTATAGACTTTAATAGAATATATATACTATTACAAACTTTTAATAGTTCTATAGACTTTAATAGAATATATATACTATTACAAACTTTTAATCTTTCTATAGACTTTAATTACATATATATACTAATAGACTAGACTTTAATAGTATATATATACTATTACAAACTTTTAATCTTTCTATAGACTTTAATAGAATATATATATATACTATTACAAACTTTTAATCTTTCTATAGACTTTAATCGAATATATATATACTATTAAAGTCTATAGAAACATTAAAAATGTGTTAACGCTCACGATATATATATATATATATATGTATGTCACCAACCCTGTTTTGTACCTAAACCATGGGCCTGGAATCTGTCAGGATGTGTTATGGCTACGGTTAATGGTGAGGTGATAGTGTAATGTGTATATTTGTGTGGGTTCGTGATTAACGTTAGACTTGGCTTTTAAAGAGGTTTACTAGTACTACTGTGCCTATCACAAATGTGATGTTGATAGTGATATAAGATTGAAAGAACTTAACGAATATCCGGAAGCTTGTGACAAAACGAGGTGTTGCTAGGAATAACCAATGGTCTCTCTGACTCCTAGGTGGTCTCTACACGGTCTCCGAACCCCGTTACCCTGACTCGAGCGGTAGCCCTCTTCTACGAATACTGATGAACCGCGTCCTAGCCCGTGTAATCCAGAATTGAGATGTGCAAGCATTCTCGTGTAGGGAGTATGTGAATCAATTCACGAAAAAAAAAGTATTATTGGGCAAAATGTATAAATTTAAGACAGTAATCACTGAAAATTGTAAGATTAAAAAAAATCAATTGCTGTCAACCCACATGGCTTAAAATACAATGCTTGTTGTTTTTACCAGAATAACTTTTCTACTCTCGCTAAGCTTATACTCCCTTTAGCCCTTTACCTACAACTATTATTTGTCATGTCAATATGAAAGAGGAGAAGGAAAACTACGTAATTTATTTCCACCAAGTTAAAGAGGGAAGCATTTTAATAGTTCTCAAATATATTACACTTTTATTTTGTGAGTATCAAAAATAACTGTATTTGTTAGAGGAAGGTTAAATCTAGAGCTCTTTTTAATCAAGAATAGTCTCATAGTTCCGTAAATTAAGTTAAAAAGTTGTTAAAAATTAACTAAAAACACATTTTAACATTTTTTTACTATTAATAAAATTAAAAATATAGGGTTGTCAAGGAAAAATGGCATTTTCAGAATCATTATTGTAGACTTTATTTTGTTGTGAGTCATATTTTGAAGTAACTGATCGGATAATTAAATACTACGTTAGAGCTGAATGTCTGGGGAGAATTTCTAGCTTACTGAGTCGTCCCCCTTAAGGTTTATGTTATAAACCATATATTATTATTATTATTATTATTATTATTATTATTATTAGCACCGCGTCTTACTACCCATTCGGGTTATACGCACTTACGCTAAAGTTTAACGTGGAATACGAACCACGGTGGAGGCCTGGAATTCCTCACATTCACAAGATGTCTTGTCAGAGGTGAAGGAAGGGTTTGATAATCAGATAAATCTTTGCTGCGACCGAGGATTGAACCCCGGCCGCCAGAACAGAAGTCTGACACCTTACCCCTAGACCGTCAGGTCACCCGTATCAACCCTATAATAATGCTTAAGATTTTTTAAAGTTCTTTAATTTACCTCTTAAAGAAATTCAATATTATAAATTTAAAAAAAAATCACTTTCAAACCTCTCGTTAGAGGTATTAACATCGGTCAACACAGGGTAAAATGCCTCCTACACCTCCATCTCTCCATACATCACAAAATATGTGGATACCGCAATTCCTTCACATAGAGATTCCACAATAACTCCTTATCCCCCCAAGTTAATATACATGCCAGTAGATGGAAGTGCCTCTGGTGAGCTCAGTACACAACTGGCGCGTTGCAGGAACCGAGCAGTCAAGGGGGGACATGCAATGCGTGTTACACCAACCTCGCCTGACCCTCATAGCACAGCCAACCCCCCCTCACCCCCCTTCTCCTTTCCAACCGATACACCGCAGTGCACAATCACGAGAGAAGGATCTAGAAGTAGGGGCCAGACCTAGAGAGTAAGTTCTAGAGCAGTGGTTTCCAACAGTCTGAGGGCCGAGAAAAACTGGAAATTCATACCATATTTTGTATCCAGGGTGATTCGTAAATTGTATATAATAAAGCGGTGCAGTGGAATTTATACTGAAAAAAAACTAAAAATATCATAACCACATATTGCTGGGACCGCTTATCTATCGAGATAGGGCAAAATTGAAGGGTAGCATTGCGCATGCGTCATTCAGCTTGTCGGAGACATGGAACGTCACAATCAGTTACTCGCTGTGATTAAAAGTGGCTGGTAAGTTTTTTTTTTATCGTATCGCTCATTTGACCGGAAGAGACTTTGACATCCTGGTTTGGTCGTCTTATGTTAGTAATTCCAGCGGCACAAGGCACACCATAGGAGGTTGTCTACACGTCGTATACCTAATGAGATGATGTGATGGTTATTATGTTGTCGTGTAGCCGGGTTTGAGTCTTAAACCTAGCTTAAGCCTAATTAACCAAACCCTGGTGACCATTAGGATTATTCCCCTAAAGAGGAAGATACTAAAGGTACATCAAGGAATCGAACCTGAATCAGCTATTGCTATTAATATAGGGGACCAATATTCAAACGAGTAACCTGTCGAAATGATTCTGATTTACGGTGAAGAACTACAGAATTCCGTTGCCACTGTTTTTACCCATGTTGTACGTTTTCCTGACTGATGATACTCATATCGAAACAAATTTTGTGGCACTGAATCGTTCTCCGATGGATTATTATTATTATTACTATTAGCACCACGTCCTACCAACCGTTCGGGTTATACGCACTTACGCTAATGTGCAATGGTAGGGTGATTGTGAGATTAAATGGAGGACCTACAGTTTAACCTGGGATACGAACCACGGTGGAGGCCTGGCATTCCCCACATTCACAAGATGTCTTGTCAGAGGTGAAGGAAGGGTTTGGTAATCAGAATAAATCTGTGCCGGGACCGAGGATTGAACCCCCGGACCTCCAGTACAGAAGTCTAACACTTTACCCCTAGACCGCCAGGTCACCTTCCTCCGATGGAAAACGGTCACTTTGCACCGATGATGATGATGATGATGATGACCAAATTGTGAAACAATTATTTTTTTCCGGGGTTAGACAAACGTAAACATCCATCAAAACTTCGATTTTTTTTGAGGATCCTATGAGAATGTAAAAAATATCAAATTTGTTCTTAATTACGTAATAATATAATTTATTAATGAAAAGTTAATCATACTTATGCAATTATCCATCTGCAAGAGACAATAGATGAGTTTTCCCACTATCATACAGGAACGATATCAAACTCCAGTTTAGTGGTGCTTTAGTTGACAGAACTAATCATCGCAGTTTCAAATAAATGAGCTTATAACAGCGCCACAATTTTAAAAAATAGAAAAAAGACTACATATCCCTTACTTTGTTATATTTATATAATAAAGTATTATGTTTTACAATAATTCAACAAATTGTAAGAATTAAAAAAAATGTTAATGTTTATTTGGTATGGAGTAATAATAATTGATAGTAAAGTTGTATCTTATTTTTTATTTTCTTCTCCTTATTTTGTATACTACAATTTCTTCTATATTGACGACATGTTTCGGTGATTTTTAACCATCTTCAAGTCTTATTTGTACTAAAAATGATTGATTTTACTTAAACATTTTATATACATATAGTAGATAAAATTTTCACAAACTTTCCAAAAGTTTTATTCAAAATCAATCATCTTTAATACAAATAAGCAGTGGCGTCTCGTGTATAGGCACTGCGGAACTGAAGAACCCCCTATTTCCACTTGGTATTATCGATAAAATTTACTCTAATGAGTCTTTTTTTCTTTAATTATTTATTTATTTTTGTAGTACAATATATATTCCTTAAGTTTAATGTCAGTACTTCAGTAGCCATCTCCCAGTTTATGAAAACATACAAAAATCTTTGTATGGAACTGTGTGCTTCACAGTTCCAGCGACGAGGTGTTTGACTGTTGTGCGCAGGGGTGGGGAGGAAGGCGGGACTACCAGGTATAGAGAGCACTGTTGCTCTCGCAGTGATGGTGGAAGGATGATTTTTTTTACTCAGTGTGTGTTGTGCTTAAAAACCGTGTACCATATTCTTTAATGTGATAAAGTGTAGAAGAGTGTAGAATTATATTATTATTCTGCTTCCAGCTATTCTATTTGATTCATTTTTTCAGTTCTTTCATTTAACAGAGAGACTAAATACGCTTGCAGTACTTTCAATGGAGAAATTTTTTTCAATTGTCATCGAAAGATCAAGGAGAAAATTATTGAAATGTTTGCTCAAATTAAAACAAGAAGAATAGATTTCATTTTTAAATGAATATATCAAGTTTGAACTGTATCAATTTAAGTTAAAGTAAGTAAAAAAAAAAGATTTTTTTTGTTAAGATTTTATCAAGTTCTTGAATAAATTTTCTTTTTATACATGTTTTTTTCCCTTTTAAACAATATTAAAACAAAGGCTAACATTTTTTTGGTGCAGCTCCTCCACTAATTTTATCTACAAGCCACCACTGCAAATAAGACTTGAAGATGGTGAAAAATCACCGAAACATGTCGTCATTATTGAAGAAAAGTGGTATATAAAATAAGTAGAAGGTAATAAAAAATAAGATACAACCGCACTCTCAATTTGTAATCAAACAAATACTAAGTAATTAAAACATTGTTGGCTTAAAATAGTATTGCAATAATTTATATTATTTAAATTATTGTCACTAGAAAACTGTTCAGACTTGATTTTAAATGTAAGGGAACTTTTAAAATGATGAATTTCCAGGGGAGAAATCATCAATAAGATACAAATAGGAGAAATCATAGCATTACTGTGTAACCACAGCTAACATATTTAGCCGAGATGGTTATTAAATGCATTGATAGATTATCTCCCAGAGTTTTATTTAATACTAGATTTAATAAAACTTCATTTGAAAAAACACACAAACCTTACATTCTCTGCCTTAACTTAATACTCGTTATTTTACTATTATAATGTTGCCTTTCACTTTTATTCAAATTAGGTCAGAGTTCATGCGGTTTGTCCTGAGAAATTAAACGTCATATTAAAAAAAGTGTTTAAATAACATTAATAATTGTAAATATTGTACAAGGCTAGTGTATAAAGGCGGTGAGCCCTAGGGAAATCATCCGGTAAAAGAACTCCCACAGGAATATATAGTTATAGAGTTTTATTATTTTTATTTTTAAAAGTTAAAGTAAATCCTTCATTAAATAAAAAGCGGGAAAATGAAAACAGTTTATATTAATTTTAGGAAGTTTATCCTACCCACCTCACCCCTACATACTTTCTGAGGAAGTATTCAATATGTGAAATTGATATTATATATACATTAATATAAAATTTTAACTTGAAAGATAGATAGCTTACCTTGTATAGTTCTACTATGGAACAGCTTATAAGATATGACCGTAGTGTAATACCTCAAGGTACACGGTTCCACTATGGCACACCTGGGTGACCTGGTGGTCCAGGGGTAAGGTTTCGGACTTCCTTGCTGGGGTCCTGGGTTCAATCCTCAGTCCCGGCACCGATTTATGTCATTACCAAACCCTTCCTTCACCTCTGACAAGACGTGTATTAATCACAACTTGTGAATGTGGGGAATGCCAGGCCTCCACTGTGGTTCGGATCCCACGTTAAACTGTAGGTCCTCAATTTCATCTCACAATCACCCTACCATTACATATTAGTGCGTATAATACGAACGGGTAGTAAGACGCGGTGCTATTAATAATGATTCACTATGGCTCAGATTTTAAGATAGAGTCATAGGGTCAAGGTAAGACTGCTACCTTTTTGGTTAAAATAATAGAGTTCACCCACATTGACCAATATTATCGGACACTCATTGGCTTTAGAAATTCGCTTTTGCTTTATTGATGGCCATGGACGTTTGTCGGCCGTTGAGAGTAAACAAAATAGTTTTGATTTACTAACAATAAATAATGTTATGTGTTTGTACTTATTTTACCTTTACATCGTATTACCCTTATACTCTACACCATTTATATCCTACACCGTTTATGTCCTAGATCCTTGTTTACCTCTTTCACCATCAAATATCTCTTGGGCCAAGCCGGGTAATTAATATAAAATGGGGTAAAAGGGGATAAATAGGAAAAATTCATTAAAGTAAATCTAATCAAAAAAGGACGATAGGATCAAAAGGTCCGAATTGAAAAAATGACCAGATGGGCAAAAAAGACTCAATTGAGCAAATATGATAAAAAAAGGTTAATAATGATTAAAGGGTGTATGGTATAGAGGGTATAGGGTAAAAATATTAAAGGGTAATAATGGTAAAATGTAAATCTAAATCAAAACAAGAAATAAGACCAAAATGGCAACAACCAAAAAATGTCAAAGAAGGTCAAAATGAAATCTTAAGAAATGATTTGGAGGTTAAAAGAGACAAAAGAAATAAAAAAAGGTAAAAAGATTAAAATTACACCAAGAGGGTGAAAAGGGGACGAAAGGTTAAAGAGTTTATGGGTTAAAACACGAAAAGGTGTGGAAATGTTCTCACTTTAAGGTAAATGGGGTAAAAATTGTATAGGATAGAAAGGATGGATAAAGAATAAATCTAATCAAAAAGTGCAATAGCACAAAAAAAAATTGTAAAAATGTAGAAAAATTCCTATATCTTATAAAAGTCAAAAAGCGAATAATTGAACAAAAATGCTAAAAATGTCTAAAATTAATAATGATTCCATCAAACTTGTGGTGGTTAATTTCTTAAAATAGTACGAAACTTGAGTAATTAAGATTTTAAAAAATCTTTACACCTTTAATTACATTTTGAGATAAATGGGAATAATAGGCCTTACGAACACAAAAATCCGGATACGGTTACAAATACTATAGGTAGAATAGTCCATTTTAAAAAAGGCTATATGTAGACCCACCTCGGTGTAGTTAGCTAATGCGCTAGTTTAGTGTTGAGATAGACTGCTGAGGACGAAGAGATTTAGGTTCGAATCTTGGTCGGGTGAACTGGGGTGGTTTTCCCTAATTAGTTTTCCACTCTACCTCCACGCAAATGAAGGTTCACTTCCTCTATATTCAACCCTCACAATTCCTAACCCATTAGCGTAATTAGTACCTAAACGTATAACCTTAATGTGTAGTAAGACGCAGTGCTAAGTATTATTATTATTATTATTATTATTATCACATTTAAAATCGCAAACTTTTGTTTCTAGTTGGCCTTTCAAAGCCCAGAAAATGTCCTCTCCTCTCTCAATATACTCTCCAATGTTGGAACACATGGGAATCATGGCACAAAGAGAGAGAGAGAGAGAGAGAGAGCTAAGAAAGAGGAGAGGGAAAATGACTAATCCGCCCATGAAATAGCTCGAATATGAGCATGGTATACAATGGACGCTTCTCGCTAATTCAATTTAAAAGTTCCAACGTGCACCAAACAACAGAGAAACAGGTGAATTATTCATATGAATGTGTAAGCGAACTTTACAAAAAAAACAAAAAAAAAAACCCCACCTATAATCACCTACACAATTCTCGTTGCGCGAACAAATTGGCAAGGGTCTATTCACACTAGGTGTATCTGAATACAAATCAAATAATTATACTTTAAATTAATTAATTAATTATAATTAGCAAAGAATTGTTCATTTTGATGTTGAAAATTTGAGTAAAATCTCTGAATTGGTGAAAAAATAAATTTTAAGTCCATTCCTAGATTATTAATCGTTACTATATTCTTTAATTCGGTTTGAAAAAAATATAGTGTTTTAAATAGTTTCACAAATCCCTACTAATATTGAAAAGAAATATATTTGGGAGTATTACTAGGAAATTGAAAGAATAATATATTTACTTTAACTCGATACCTTGGAGATATAGTATTGTGAATCAAAAAATCGAACTAGAGATATTGCTGATAAATGTTGATGTTTTATTACCCCATGAAACTAAAAAGTTGTTTTCGCGATGCCGCCTGTCTGTCTGTCTGTACCTCAAGCTAGAGCTGTAACTATTTTACCTATTGGGCTAAATCTTGGTATTTGGGGTTTTCATAAGGTCCCCCCATTGGGTTTATGGAATTAGATATCTAACCATACAAATTAAAGGTAGTTTACTGAAGGGCAAAAAAAGAAAATATAGATTTTTCCTAAAATTTGTTCTAACGATTTTGATTAATATCTGGAAATTGTTTATCATAATAAACAAGATGGCCATACTCATTTTCTCATCAAAATTGTTTTGAAGCTTCTTTACATGGGGGAATTTTTTTCCCATTTTGATCCTTTAACCCAAACTATTAGGCACACTAAATAACAAAATTGTAAAGGTGTAGAATTAATCAAAATAAAATATCTTTTAATGGAAACATGATTTAATAAAACCAATAGTCTCCAAGCTACAAGCAAATATAATATTTAAATATAGGGCTGTGAAGGAAAAGGGGGGAGGGGGGGGGGTTGACTGTTATGCACCTTAGTGAACAAATATATTCCTTTTATCTCAATATGTTTCTTTAACAAGGTATATTATTCCATTTATGTTATTTGAAAGAATTCTAATGATATTTTTCAATCATATTTCTGCAAAAATGCGAATAGTTTCGTTTCATATGTCTTATGAGTTTTAAGTGAATGTCATTTTTAGTAATTCAGTTGTGTAGGTAATAATAATAATAATAATAATAATAATTTATTATTATTATTATTAGCACCGCGTCTTACTAACCGTTCGGGTTATACGCACTTACGCTAATGTGTAATGGTAGGGTGATTGTGAGATGAAATGAAGGACCTACAGTTTAACGTGGAATCCGAACCACGGTGGAGGCCTGGTATTCCCCACATTCACAAGATGTCTTGTCAGAGGTGAAGGAAGGGTTTGGTATTCAGATAAATGTAGGTAATAAAGGAGTGCGGTTTGAAAAAGAGAGTCAAATAGGTCAAAGTGAAAGAAGCGTCTTACGTTGGTTTGGGCATGTTGAGAGGACGATTGTGGATCGAGTGATAAGCGAATATCTGTGGTACTGAGTTGGGGGGATATAGGTTCCAAAAAAAATAATGGAAAAATGAGTTAAGTCCACCATTATATTCAGAAAGGCATTCGGTTTGTTGAGTTAAAGGGATAAAGGTTCATCTAACATAGAAAAGGACATACAGAAATGCGAAACAGGATATTGATCACAAAAAAAGCTTATGTACGTTTGAGTAAAGGTGAATAAGTTTCTTACGCTATTTTACGTGACCTCTCACTTAGGACAAACTCAACTGATCTATTTTAACAAATGTACTGTAGTACCGTAAATACTTAAACATTACTGCCTGAATGAATTTAAAACCGATTTCCATATTAAGTTGTAAGAACATGTGGCGTATATTATGCAGTAGGTGGCAGCCATGTTCACGAAAACACAGTAAAGTTGGTTCATCGCTCATTGCAGCTGATTGTTTTACTAACTCAGTACTTAAGCTGTTTTTGCAGTACAATCACTGGGTCATTAACATACAATGTAAGTATAGGATTGGTTTAGGAAATTATAGATGTATCATTTTCCTTCTTGAATAATGTAATGGGTGACGTGGCGGTCTAGGGGTAAGGTGTCAGACTTCTATGCTGGTGGCCGGGGTTCGATCCTTGGTCCCGGCAGAGATTTATCTGATTACCAAACTCTTCCTTCACCTCTGACAAGTCATCTTGTGAATGTGAGGAATGCCAGGCCTCCACCGTGGTTCGGATTCCACGTTAAACTGTAGGTCCTTCATTTCATCTCACAATCACCCTACCATTACACATTAGCGTAAGTGCGTATAACCCGAACGGGTAGTAAGACGTGGTGCTAATAATAATAATAATGTAATGCATACATCTTTTAATACATTCATGATGTGAAAGTTGTAATGCTTCATTTATTTGATTAATTTTTTTTTTCAATTTAAAATATAAATATACAGTGCAAGAACTCTGTGAAGAAATAAAACTAACGTACAATAGGCTTTATCATCATGGTCTGTCTGATGAAGTAAACACTCACAAGACAATGAACTTGTAATCAATGACAAAGCTTGGTTGTTCTCACGTTTAACTTACAACAATATTTACCTACGCCAATGGTGAACAGTTCTGTTGCTTGCTTTAAGTGTCAACTAATGCACATTTAATCTAACTGTACATAAATGTAAATGAGGGCAGGCACCGTGATTTATCTGGAGGAAAGTTGAAGGTCACACGGGGTTAAACCAAATTGCATCTTGGATTTCAATATTTTTTTCTCTCATCTACATTCCCATGTTAAACATATAATAATGTATTATATAACATGCAGAGGCCAGAAAAAAAATTATCATATGCTGGAATACTATGTATCTGTTTAAAAAATTACCCTTCCATATCGTGAATAATTGAGCTATCCATTTTTGTTACCAGGCCACACTAACATGTAGTGTGATTGACATCGATATAAAAATACCTTATTGGCTAGTTCATTTTCAAAGACCTGAATCAAAAAGTATGTATAATTGTATATAGCACAGAAACTATTGGTTTTATAAAAATATATTTCAACTAATTTTTTAATATTCGATAGTACTATAACTTTACAATGAATGATACGTTATGACCTATGTTAATAGTTACGGAGAAATGATCAAAATCGTAAAAATGTCTACCATTTAAGGTACCAAGAAAATCAATTTCGTGAAAAATGGCGAGTTTCCATCTTGTTTAGAGTAATAATCTGAGTCTATATATAAAATTTAGTTAAAATCTTTAAAGTGAATTAAGAAAAAAATTGTATTTTCTCTTTTTACCCCTCTTTAAACTAACTTTAAATTTAGAGTTAGATATCTAATTCCAAAAAACCCCTCGGCAGGACCTTATAAAAATAATAGATAACATGCTTTAACCCCCATCGGTAAAATAGTTTCAGCTCCAGCCCGAGGTACAGACAGACATACAGACCGCAATGTGAATTTTTTTTTTGTTTCAGGGGGGTCATGAAACGTCGACATTTATCGAAATCTCTAGTTAGGATTTTTTTTTTTTTTTTTACGATCACAATACTTTCTACCCGAGGTGTCGAAAGAAAGTAAACGGTTCTCTATTCGAGTGTATCACTTTACTTTTGGTCAAGACAAAATACCAATAAACATCAATTTACAATCGTATTTAAACAAATATAATCATTTAAATAACCATACATTTTTTTTATTTTATTACAGTATTTGGTTTGGGTTCCTAAAAGGAAACGTGTCCTCAAACTTTAACTTAGTCCATCCTCTTAATATATATTCTCCTAACGTTCTCTTTTTCAACACATTCCCTTTATTATTTCATATTTATATTCTACTCTTGTAACTCTCCGAGATAACACTTGTGACCTACCTGTTCTTTCCACGTAATGGACGATTAAAGCTTAACATCTCTCTTTGGAAATTTCATAGCTTTTATTAGGAGAGTATATCCAAATATCTTTCTTTGTTCAAAGCTCTCTCTACTTTGTTATTTTGTAACATTATTGTCGAACTGTAAAACTTCCAGCCTTCTTTGGGACAGTATATTCAAGCAACCCTCCTTTTTTCGAAGCTCTCTCTCTCATTTAAGTAATCTTGCCACCTCATTGTCCAACTACAATCCTTTTTGGGACAGTATATTCAAGCAACCCTCCTTTTTTAGAAGCTCTCTCTCTCTCATTTAAGTAATCTTGTCACCTCATTGTCCAACTACAAGCCTTTTCGGAACAGTATATTCAAGCAACCCTCCTTTTTTCGAAGCTCTCTCTATAAATTTAAAGAATCTTGTCACCTCATTGTCCAACTACAAGCCTTTTCGTAACAGTATATTCAAGCAACCCTCCTTTTTTTCGAAGATCTCTCTCTGTAATTTAAGTAATCTTGCCACCTCATTGTCCAACTACAAGCCTTTTTGGAACAGTATATTCAAGCAACCCTCCTTTTTTCTAAGCTCTCTCTCTAATTTAAAGAATCTTGTCACCTCATTGTCCAACTACAAGCCTTTTCGGAACAGTATATTCAAGCAACCCTCCTTTTTTCGAAGCTCTCTCTATAATTTAAAGAATCTTGTCACCTCATTGTCCAACTACAAGCCTTTTTGGGACAGTACATTCAAGCAACTCTTTTAGTTCAAAGCTATTTCTACTTTATGTAATCTTATGACATTGTCAAACTGTCAAACTCCCAGCTTTCTTTTGGACAGTATATTAAAGCAACCTTCAAGCTTACCAGATCTCTCTGCTTATTGCAATCTTGTCGCCTCATTGTCAAACTTCCAGCCGTATTTTGGACAGTATATCAAATGGCTATTATAGTTTAAGGATTCCTTTTAGTTAATCTTGTACTCCAACTCTATTAATCTTAGATCCTTACTTAAAACAGTATTTAAAAAGTCATCTTACTTATACCTAATTTATGACATTTTAAGTTTAATTCTGTTCCTCCGCCATTACCATTGCCAGATTGTCTTCACGCAATCTCTTTCTATTTACGCCCTTGATTATTTAATCGCAACATTATTAGTTCCAAATATCCCCTCCTAGTCAATCTACAATCATGATCATCTTTCTAAATATTTTATTATATAATAGAACCGCAAAATTCTCAATGAAACCATAGATTTTCTCTTCAACATATTCGGATTTATCATGTTTTCTGTAATCATAAAAAAAAAACCAAGCCATCTAAAAATATATAGTTACTATTATGAATTTTTAAATTTCTTCATCAACATTTAATTTGTGATTCTTTTTCATCTTCTATTAATTGAATAGTTTATAACTATCTTCTTGTCATCAATAAATATCTTTAACCATTGTTTTAAGAATTATTATTACCTAGAAGTTCTATAACTAGTACAAAATACTGACTTGGTCCCAAAAGGGGTGAATGAAAGGAATTTCAGAAAATGCCTCTTGAGTATCTCAAATAATTATTTTATTTTAGTAGGCAATAACAAAATAATACGTGAGCCATGAATTAGGACAATATATACCCAGAAAAGTAAAGCAAGTCAAACAGTTTATAAATAAATGGTGCGGTACACAGCCCGGAATTTCTCTTTTATCTCAAAATAAACATTCTTACAGAAACACTCCACCAAAGAGAATGGATGAAATAATATTCAACGTTAGAAAAACTTTGAAAAAAAAAAAAACAGGAACGTCTCAGTCCACCAAAGAGAATAACAATCAACTTTTAAAAACTCGAATGGAAAAAAAATGTTTTCTTAAAGCCCAGAAACTGTCAGTTTTATATAAATATATTTAAAGTATAAGATAATAATAATATATAGCACCGCGTCTTACTACCCGTTCGGGCTATACGCTTTAAGTACTAATTACTCTAATGGACTAGGAATTTGGAAGGTTGAAATAGAGGAAGTGAACCCACATTTGCGTGAAGGGAGAGTGGGAAACCATTTAGGAAAAACCACCCCCAGTTCACCTGACCGAGATTCGAACCTCGATCTCCCCGTCCTCAGAAGTAGAGCTCAACACGACTAGCGCGTTAGCCAACTACGCCACCGAGGCGGGTTACAGTGTAAGAGTTTTGTATATAATAGTACTACAACTATAGAATGATAAGTTTCTCCTTATCTCAAATAGTTGTGGATCTATAATCAAAATTGGAAATATTCATATAATGTAAAGAACCCTCAAAATCATTTTGTTGGTAAAATGAGAACTTCCATATTATTTGTAAAACTAAACAGTGCCTAGATACACATTTTAATTAAAATCCTTGGAGTTGTTGAGAAAATCTTTGTTTATTCTCTTTTTGTCCTTTAGTAAACTACCCTTAACCTTAGGGCTGGATATTTAATTTAAAAAAAAAAAACTCATCTAGGGAACATTATGAAAACTCTAAATACAAAGTTTTAGCTCTCTCAGTAAATTGGTTTCTAGTATGAAATACAGACGGCCGGACTCGCAAAAACCTCTTAGTCATCATTTATCAAAATCTCGAGAATAGTTTTTTGTTGTAGACGATTTCAATACTTTCTCTACCCGAGTGGTTGCTAGAAAGTCAAAACACCTCAAGCGCACTACTAATGAAAACAGCCCCGGACTCACAATAATGTTCCACAGTCAAACATAAGCTACCCCATGAATAACCCATGAGTTTTATCCCAAACCAAACGGCCATAACAAGGCCTATGGTCTTGGTCATGCATTATTTAGCGAGGATTAGAGAGGGCTGTTGGGGAGGTTGCCTGCCTGCAATTAACGATCCAGCGCAGTAAATGTTGGCATTACTGAATCTCTGTATAGGTGCCACATCGCAGTAGTAATCAAATAATTCTTTAAAAACCTTGTTCATACTCAGCCCTTTCGCGGTCAAGAGAGCTAAGGCTTTGGTCAACTTCCCCACCAGTCTCTCTACAGCCATGATGAATATCCTGTTCCCCCCCCCCCCCCCCCCC